>OU898279.1:70925275-71170275 GCA_918026665.1 Diabrotica balteata
CAAGTTTCTTCCAGAAAACAGAAAAGTGCTTGTACTTGGGCTTGCTAATAATTTTTTCGTCAATCCAGACTTTCCTCAGGGTTTTTCTAAAATAACTTTTCCTCTTTATAAGAAAGGAAACATGGAAAGTGTAGAAAGTTATCGAGATATTACAAAATAATAACATTTTAAATGAGTTCCAGGCAGGATATACAACCGGCTATTCAACTATAGACAACATTTTTAATCTTACAGTATAGTAGAGTATAGTAAAAATCCAACATACACAGGGAGTAAAAAATGTTTATACATTTTTTGTGGACTTTAGTGCTGCTTTTGATACAGTTGATCGGCGAGCACTTTTAAGTTGAGTAATTTAGGTTTATTTACTAAAGTGCTGAATTTGTTAAAAAGTATGTTTGCGAATACAAAATCGGCAATCTGGTCAAGGGAAGGTCTATCTGAATGGTTTGACTGTAATGTAGGAGTAAGACAAGGATGTCTTTTAAGTCCATTACTGTTTGCGCTCTTCTTAAATGACCTAAATGAAGCTTTGGTAGGCGGTTTGGAGATACATGGTTTGATTATAAGACTTTTATTATATGCAGATGATTTGGTTTTGATCGCAATCAATCCGAAGTTGCTACAGCAGATGATTATAATGAACTAGAAAAATACTGCAGGATGTGGAATCTAAAAATAAATTTAGATAAATCCAAAATTATTGTCTTCAGAAGAGGAGGTGGTGTGATCATGGAATCATGGAAACTGAATGATCAAGTATTAGAGGTAGTGAATAACTATAATTATTTGGGAATAATACTAACACAAAAGTTGTCGTTTGAAGCTCATCTAAAAAAGCGCCAGAGTTTGGCAAAAGTGGCGATTCACATGGCTTGGAGTAGTTTAGTGTCTAAAGCTTATATACCCTTTTTGGCTAAAGTAACAGTGTATGAGTCGGTGGTAAGATCAATTTTGACAAATGGATCTCAGGTATGGGGTCTTTTTGAGTACGATGAGGTGGAGATATTTAGAAGATTTTATATATAAAAAAATGTTTTCTTGTCCAAGGTATTGTCCTAACTTTATATTAGATTTGGAAACAGGTATTGCTAGAGTCAGCCTATTTCCGATGAATTTACATAAAAAGTATGTTAAAAAAATACTAGGATATACGAATGATAGGTTGCCAAATTTTTTTTTGAAATAAATGATGAGAGCAAGGTGTGGCTGGTGGAAAGATTGGATAAGTATGGGAGAAAAATTTGGTATTGACGTAAGGTGTGAGTGGGAATGAAGAGATAGCTGACCTAGTATGATTGAGAATATTATAGAAAAAAAGAAAGAGGAGATACAGCGTCAGGCTGAGAATAGGACACTCAAATCAAATTTTTGTGGACACTACAAAGAACTGCGGAAAGAAGGAGTAAACATGCATTATCTACTGGAAATGGAAAATGTTGGGGACATTCGATGGCTCTGTAAATTAAGATGTGGAGTTCTATATTTAAATGATCGACCTGGCAGAAATGATGAAAGAAGATTTTGCTCAATGTGTAACACGAAGGAAAGGGAAGATGTGATACATTTTTTGGGAAAATGTTCGGTGTTGAAACATATTAGGTTAAAGTGGTTGGGTAGACATGAACTTAGTAGAGTGAAAGTAGTTACTATGATGAGACAGGGCAAGGCTGAGTTAGCAGGTTATTGTAGAGAGGCATGGGTGTATAGGTATGAGTTAGTGAGCCTATTTAATTACTAAATCTATTAGCATGGTGTTAGTTCAATAGGATGAAAATATTAAAATTAGCATTAATAATTTGTTTACGTATAGCTATTATCTTTTTATGTCTGGTTTATCTTGACTAATTATGTTATTATTATTATTGTTATTATTTTTATTATTGTATCAACAGCTCTCACTCCCTCTAAGGGGGGATTTTTTCAAATGCAGTCTATACCTTACTGTTATACACTGTTATTATTGTTTAGTCTAGTGCAAAGACTAAGTAGGATATATACATTTAGTTTATTACTAACATTTATATGAATATTTACTTAATTTATTTTTTATTAATTGTAATGACCTTGTTTAGAATAGGCCTTCGTGTAATTTGTTGTATATTAATTATCGAATAATATTTGTTTGCCAACCCTCCTGATGGCATGTGCCAAGGAGAACAAATGTCACTAAAAGGGAATATTGTATTTTTTTTATTGAGAAATAAAAAGGCATTATTGATTGATTGATTGACTATGACAAACAGTTCATTAGAAATACCATTCATCGTTTATATGAGACTGAACGTTGTCATGTATCATTGAAGCTTTTGCAGAAAAGGCTTGAAGAGGTGTACGAGTGGACTGGAAGTGTGAGTTCTTTCTACAGAATTGTGAAAGATTTGGGATTTAAATGGAAGAAAACTAAAGATAATCGACCTTTATTAATTGAACGGAATGATATTCGTGTTCTACGCATTAAATATTTGGACAAAATTAAACATTACAGAAGCGAAGATAAGTCAATTGTATATGTTGATGAAACCTATGTACATGCAGGACATACTACGCCAAATAGCTGGACAGATGACAGAGGCAAAGGATTGTTCAAAAATATTTCAAAAGCAAGTAGGTTGGTTATCGTACATGGTGGTAGGGAGATGGGTTTCATACAGAATGCCCTTTTGATTTTGAAGTCTTTTTCTTCGTTTTTTTTTGGTTTCGATTATATAATCATTTACCCAGTACGTGTAAGGTTATGCTCGTCTTGCTCTAGGCAATGCACAACCAGGGATAAATTCCTACTTCTGTTTACTGCTAATTGACAGCTGGGTAATACTGAAAGATCACCTTTTATATTTGTTTATCTTCTTCATTTAAGGTTAGATTAGATTTTTCTCGTTTGGGGTAGCTTTCAAACATTGTCACATTAAGTTTATGGGTAATGCTACCTTCGGTTAGGATTAAGGATTTTAAGGACGTAAATTTTTGTATGTTAGTATATTTCCAGTATTTTCTTGTTTATGGGACATTCAAAGAAGATATGGATCACTGTTCTAATGGTTCCACATTCACATATCGGTGTTTCAGTTTTACCTATTTTGTAGAGATAGCAAGGAGTTTTGCAATGTCCCCTACGTAAACGATTAATATTTATTATAGTATTTCTGCCCATATACCCACATTTGGCATACCATGGTTTTCTGGGTAAATCACACTGCAATAGTTTGGATCTTTATCTTTAATTTGGGAATGCCATTCATTGTAGAATTGTGTTAAAATGTTTTTTTTTTTTTTGTAACGCAAAAGATATCTGTACTAACATTTTTTTATATCATATGGTGCTCTTAATTCTCTCCCAATATTCGCCAATCTATCAGTTACCTCATTACCTTTAATCCTCTGATGTCCAGGTACCCATTCTATTCCTATTGAGAATCCCATATTATTAGCTTCTACCAATAATTTTTTGGTCATTATGTTTACATAATCCATTTGATCCCATTTGAGATTGGAAATTTTGGATAAAGCACTTTTTGGATCCACAAAGATAACTGCTTTCATGATCTCCTTCTCAATGCACACAGAGATAGCTTTATTTCAATTTTGTAGATTTGTGTGTAACTATAAAGTCTTGATGAAAATTTGTAACTAATCTGTGGTATATAAAATCCAGATTGGTTTGTTTGTGGGTCGATAGATCCATCTATATATATATATATATATATATATATAATATATATATATATATAATATATATATATATATATATATATATATATATATATATATATATAAGGTAGTCCAAAATTTTTTGACTAGTTTGGAAAAAATATGTAAATACTTTTTTCTTTTTGGGTGTGGTAGTCAATAAAAAACAGAGCTTTGCCAAGGCGTACTATTTATTCTGAAATCCGAGCTTTCGGTGGTTATTTGCCACCTTTATCAAGGTCTACAATGAAAATTACTGTGTTATAAAATTAGGCTGATGTAATATAAAAGTTATAAAAACTTACCAGAAAGTAAGATTCATGGCATATAAAACACAACGTTAAATAACATAATGTGATCTGAATTACTGAAGGCATTAAAACTTAAAAACTTTAAAATAACTTAAAAATTAAAGAACATGTTACAAAGTTTAAAAAGTAAAAAATAAGACGACATGTTTGACAAAAAACAGTCGTCTTCGCAGGTTTGAATTCAGTCACATCTCACGAACAGAAAGAGGTAGTAGGAGGAACTATTGTTGTTTAAATAGTTCGATGTAACTATGCCGTTTGTGATTTTAAGTACTACTACTTGTAATCACAAAAGGCATATTGTTAGACATCAGTTTGAAAGTTTGTTTTTTGTAGTTACATCAAACTATTTAAACAACATATATATATATATATATATATATATATATATATATATATATATATATATATATAGTTATGATTACTATATATTCCACCATATTTTGCTAAAAACATTTCATTAGATTCAATTTCATATTTTTCATATTCTAGGCTCCTAATTGTAATAGGATATAACAGATTTTTTTTTCTACTTCATATATGGGATTAATTTTGTATCGGATTATATTTTTTGATGTTTTGAGTATGTCTGTATACGCTAATGAATAGTCTGGTATAGCTTTATTCTTCCAAAATTGGTTATTTTTATAGCTTCATTTAACTTGTTTAAACTTCTTATTACTATGTTATTATTTTTCAGACATTTGTTTCAATATTTATTTATGAGCCAATATTTCCCTTCTAACTTTTAGTGTGAATACTGAACTCGTGTATCATTGAAGCTTTTGCAGAAAAGGCTTACAGAGGTGTACGAGTGGACTGGAGTTCACTCTACAGAATTGTAAAAGATTCGGAATTTACATGGAAGAAAACGAAACATAATCGACGTTTATTAATGGAATGGAATGATATTCGTGCTCTACGCATTAAATATTTGGACAAAATTAAATATTACAGAAGCGAAGGTAAGTCAATTGTGTATGTTGATGAAACCTATGTACATGCAGGACTTTCAGATTGTTCAAAAACATTTCAAAATGAAGTAGGTCGGTTAAATTACATTCCCGTCATATAAAATTTTTTCCCAATGTAAACTAGTGTTCAGACTGGATACAATGGTTCGTGAATCAATTCGTTGCCATCACAGATAACGGACTTGCACTAAATCTAAATAAAAAAAAAAAATAACGTTAAAAATGTATAATAAAGTGTTTAGATATATATTATTTTTATCATTGACAACAAAAACGGTATCTAATAAATTTAATAACCAGAGAGACTGTTGCGTTAATGTCCAAAATGTTTGAAGAATTTTGCAATAATGGAGATATGATAAAATATTAATATTTCAAAGATTTCAGCAGTTTCGAATTGTAATACATATATTTAATTTTTTCAGCGTGTTTTATTTATTCTAGTATGCCACAACTCAATACAGTTTTGAAATCATCTCTCCATTTGAAATTAAACATAATAATTTAAAGTTATTTCAAGATTTTTTATTATCTAACAATTTTTTTGAATTGAAATATTTTCATAAATTATAATAAAACACGATTTAAGTCTTACTTTTAGCTGGTTTAATATAATATATTTGTTGTTCTGGCAACGTTGCCCTAAAAATAAGAATGGCATATGTGACTAGATCAACTTACACAGCTTGAAAAACACGATTTTCCGTTATAAGAGTTGTACCAGTTTTTTATGACGCGAACGGTACATGGTGGTAGGAAGATGGGTTTCATACAGAATGGCCTTTTGATTTTTAAGTCAGAAGCCAAGATATGATACCTTGGTTGACAGAAAAGAAATTTACCATTTGTAACCTCAATGTTAAAACCGCAATTGTATGAAATCATCAAATGACACAAACGAGATCATATTCAATATAAATTTGACAAAGTGCTGCAAAATTGTGGACATGTTTCTTTAAAACCTCCGCCATATCATCCAGACTTGAACCCTATAGAATTGGTTTGGACGTAAATAAAAAAGGAAGTTACAAAATAAAACGTTTATTTTAAATTAGAAGACGCAAAAGTGTCGGTAGAACAGTAATTTGCTTGAGTAACTGTAGATAACTAGAAGAAAGTGTGTGAACATGATGTCATGGTTGAAGATAAGTATTTGGAAAGTGAACGTCGCATAGACGTAATTACTGAAGAATTAAGGATTGATTTAAATGATTCTAGTGACGACGACAGTGCATCTGATTATTAAAGTGAACAATACAATTTAACATTACGATGTACCTATGTAACCTAAGTGAATATAAGTTTTCCAAACTGTCCTGTATGTCTGTATTATTTTTTTACTTTATTACAATCATTTCGTATATTCTTCTATTTAACTTTGTGATGTTTAAGTGAGTAATAATATAAATAATAAAGGTTTGAAAGTTAAAATAATCTTTGTAATTAATATTTATTAATATTGTAATCTCTAATACGTATCTATAGTTTCACATACAGACAATATATGTATGTGATATATTATAATATGTATTAAATGTAGTACAATATTACCAAAAATATAATCTAATATCATTGTTAATAAATTGTGTGTACCTATCTTTAACAATTTGATTTAAAAGTATTTTTTGGAACGCCACTGCTTTGTTTGGTGAGGCTTTACCGTTTCTAGAAATTTCCGCCACTACAGTTAAAACATATTTTATGTATTAATTTTGAGTACAAAATAAAGCTAATGAAGAAAGTGTTTGAGTGTTTTAATCTACAATCCGACATTTACTACAATATTATTTCTTTTCACTTCATTTTCGAGTATTTCTAATCTATTAGATTAGACGTTGCTTTGTTTTTCTAATTCCTCTTTTATTTTCAGCTCTAGACTTTTTTAATTCTATTATCTCTTTATATTCTCCATTTTCTTTTGTCATTTCTGTTAACTCTTTGTACATTTCTCTTAGTAAGTGTGCATTACCTACGTCGTCACTTTGATTCGTTTTCCCATTTTCGGCTAGCAGGTGATCTTAATGTTTTCTTACTTTTCATAAATGTGGATATATAATCTCTTGCCTTTTTCCATAATCTGACGTATTCTCTTTACCGTCTGTTTCTATCTTTTGCTAGTAACCTCAATTTCTGTTTTTTACTATGGAATTCACCAATTTTATAATTTATTTTTTCTCTTCACTATCACTGTTGTCCATTTATCTTATATATATCACTTTTTCCGAATGATTGTCCGTTATAAGTCTTATGTTTTTGGAATAGTTTATAGACGGAAAATAAAACGAAATTTCTTTTCCGTAAAATATAAAAACAAGAAATAAAACCAAGCTTTTGTTTTTATTAAAATAAGAGTACAAAGAAAAAAGATATGTATATTTGCGTACATAAATTGTGAGGTATACAAGAAAGTAGTAAAATTAATTTTTGAATATTAAAAAATAAAAGAAAACGCGATTATGGAAAGAATAAGACTTTTCTTTTTAAATTATTCATTTCTTTTATTTTCTAATTTAATATAAAAAAGATCGTTGTTAGCCTGGGGATCAGTCATATAGTTACCATGTAAATTTATATAAAATATTTGGCAAATGCCTTATCAAGCAACAGGGCTATCAGCTGAAATTGTTAAAATTTCTCAAAAATAGTTCTGATGTAATGCTAGCTATAATTTTAACCATTTAAAGAGGTCTACACAATTAAAGAAAACCAGTTGACATCAACACTTTGTACTGATTTAAGATTTTCTAATTATTTTCTGTATCTGCAATCCTATTCCATGGTTGCTCCTCAACACTACCAAACAAGATAAATATTATTCCAGTTCCAATGTACACGCATCCGCCGAGTATGAACGTATAAGACCATTCCTTCAAGCCGTTCTAAAACAAAAGATAATACAAAATAAATATTTTTCAACGGTCAATTTTTTGAGCTTTGAGAATATCTTTCCAAAATGAAAAGATATTCTCAAAGCTCAAATATATATATATATATATATATATATATATATATATATATATATATATATATATATATATATTTATATATATATATATAATATATATATATATATATATATATATATAAATATATAAATATATAGCAGCTATAGGCTTTGTAGGCCCCTGGCTTCTAAAAACTTAGATATTTCCCTCCATTTTTTTCAGTCCCTTGCTTTCTCTCCAATTTCTCACGCATATTTCTGACAAGTGTTGCTTTGCTGCTTCCAACCATTTCTTCTTTGGACGCCCCCTTCTTTTTTTCCCATTTCTCCCTCCTTCAGTATTGTTTTAACATTTCGATTCTCTGCATTCGTATAGTGTGACCAAGCCATCTAGCTCTTTGGGCTCGTATTTTTGCTGTAATTGCTGGTTTTCCATACATACTCATTATTTCTTTATTCGTTCGTCTTCTCCAAATATTCTCTGCCGTCTTCATTCCTCCGAAGATTTTTCTGAGCACCTTTTTTGTCAGAAATCTACTTTCTTTTCTTCATGCTGGTTCATAATCCACCTTTCATTGGCATACATCACTGTGGGTCTGATTAGGTACTGTCTCGTAGACTTGCAGTTTAGCTGTTCTTGACACATTTTTTGCTTTCAGTAATGAATTTAGTGACCCTATCGCTCTGCTTCCCTTCACTAATCTTTTGTCTCTTTTTCTTCTTTTCCCGTGTTCGTTATGGTTACTCCTAAGTATTTAAATTGTGACAATTTTTCAAAACTATAGACAGTCTCTGCTCCTTCTCCATACATTGCGTTTTTGTTTGATTTATTATTAATGCGTATCTTTTCGCTTCTTCTGTTTGCATTGAAAATAGTCCTGTTTGTGGTTATATTTGATTTTACAATTTGTTCTAATACTAGGTTGAATAAATTCGTTGATAGCGGATCCCCTTGTTTTAAACCTGCATTAACTGTGAACTGTCTTGAATAGCTTCCTTTCATTGTTACCCTATTCATCTCATTCTCCCTTTATTTTTAATGTTCTCATGGCCTCATATAGCATCGTTCGATTTAGGGAGTCATATGCTTGTTTAAAATCAATAAATAGCATATGTAATCCTAAGTTTTGTTCGTAACTATTATTTTGTATTAATTTTAACATACTTCCTGATCTAAAATCTCCCGGTATTCTTAAAACAAGTTGTTATCATATTTTATTAATCTTTTTCTAATAATTTTTGCAAGTATTTAATAGACTACTTCTAATAGTGCTATACCTCTATAGTTTTCGCACTCCGTTTTGTCTCCTTTTTTATAAATAGGATAAGCTATTCCATTGTTTCGGTATTTCTTCCATTTGCCAAATTATTAGTGTCAAGTGAAATATCCTTTTCTTCAATCTTTCGCCACCTTCCTTAAAAATCTCAGCTGAGGTACCACTTTCTCCTGTACTTTTGTTATTTTTTTGTTCTCTTATTATTTCTTTGACTTCATTCAAAGTTGGTTCCTCGTACGTCTCTTCTTCATCTTTTTGTCAATTTTAATTTCCCTCGAGTTTCTCTTGTTGGTCTGTATTTAATAGATCTTCAAAATATTCCGCTCATATGTTTAATTTTTCTGTTGTTTCACCTAGAAGTAACCCTTCTTTTGTTTCAGAAATACTGTGGATTATTCTTTGTAGTTTCTGTGTAATTTCTTAACTTCTTGGTAGAAATTCTTTACCTCTGTGTTTATGTAGGGTTGTTCTATGTTTTTCAATTGCTTTTCTAGCTGTTCTCTTTTCTTTTTTTCTGCAAATTCTTTTCACTTCCCTTCTTCTTGCCATATAGTTTTCGATCGCATTTTGGGTATTTTCTTTATCTCTTTGTAGTTTTGCGCTGTTTCTTCTTGTTATATATGATATATTATATAACAAAAACGGGCCTTAAATTTCCTTACTTCTTTGATTTTTGTTTCCGGTTTTTTTACAAATTTGGCAAACAATGAATACGGTTTAGCAAAAATCCCTAAAGATAGTTTTTAACGAGAAATGTCTTAAATGGGTATTTTCCAGATATTATAAAATCTTAACAATAGTGAAATTAACATCTCCCTCGCTTCAGTGTTACAAGCAGGCTGCGCACTTTCAATTGTTTTTACTATGACATTTATGTTTATTGATGGCAAAAGTGTTAATTATTATCATGCTTGTACCAAGTTTTGGTAATATTTACAAAAACCCACTTTAACCTAATAAGGTTATTAGCGGAACGGTAAAAATTAATTACACTTTACTTATGAAATTACAATCTTTTAAAACCAAGTAGTTTATCAATATTGTTATTTGAGTTTACAATGTCTTTAATATTGTTTGGTAAACGGTATTTAATTCTATGGATATTGAACTTTTCACACTTTTCCACTAGAACATGTTTTACTGTAAGAGGTGAACCGCACTGATCACAAATTGGGCGTTCTTCTTTTTTAAACACATGTTTATGGGAAAACTGGGTATGTCCTAGTCGTAAACAGAAAATGATCATTTGCTTTCGTCTAGATACATCGGGTGGTTGCTAGGTCTTTTTCTCCTCTTTTTTAGTGTTTATTTGGACTTTTTTCTGTTTCTGACTATAAATAAGACTTCGCTCTAAGTAAGTTGCCTCTTGTAAATTTACATTTTTAATATTATTTCTCTGATTTTTGTATTATTTTATTTGCTGTACTTTCTATTACATTTCAATTGCCTGTCATTTATTTTTACTTGATTTTATTTTAAAATAAATTGAAATATAAGTAATAGAAAATATTTTACTACAATATTTTATGTATACTTACGTTATTGTGAATAAATGCTCCTGTAATCGCAGGCACTAAGAATCCAGTAGTACCACCTATACAACTAATAATTCCGAAAATAGAACCTGCAAAGTTGGGTGCGAGATCTTGAGGGTTCTGTAAATTGGTTAATACAGCTGCTCCATTAATAGCCATACTAAGCGTTAATAAAACTATTAATGGCACCCAATTGCAACCAATGAAAATGACACATATCATCAATATTCCAGGTATAATATGAGCTAAAAATTAAAAGCAATGGTTTAAATGAATTCGTAATAAGTGGTAGATTAGATGATAGTAGATTTTAAAATTAAATAAAATAATTTCATTATTTACTTTTAGATTTTTTTATAGATTTTAATGATATTGAAAAAGTTTGTATATTGTACAACTGTATTAACCCAGGCTGTGGGGAAAAAAGGGTGATTTTACACTGTAATCCAGGAATTTATGTAATGTGGCCTAGGTTATAAAGGGTAACCTCAGGAGCAATCCTCCAGTTCATTCAACAAACTTTTGGTTGTTGTTTATTTACGAGCGTTTATAGGTGCAAAATACGTACTTTTTGAGTTTTTTCATTTTTTGCCTAAAGTAAGTGTTGTAATGGGTAATTTCTGTATAGATTATGAAAGTACTCTAAAAGACCTTCAATTTGAGCCGGTAAACGTTCAATTTAATTTTTTTGTTATTGCAAAAATGACGAATGAAGGTCAAAGTTAAAAAACGTAATATTTATTACAAAATTGCTTTTTTATTTATTTTAAATGACATTCAAGCCTATATAATTACGAATCGAATGAGCCTAGTAGACTAGTAGTAGACCTAGATCAATTAATTTGTTGCTGAGACACGTTAATTAGTTTATCCCAACTATGAATGTTCATAGGATTGCCAAAAAAAATGGTAGAGGGATAATTCTTGTTTCATTCTCTTTCTAAAGACGTAAATTTTCATGTTCCACTGGAAAATATTGAAAAAATTTTTTAACCCGTTAAAAAGAATTATTTATGAAGTTGTAAAATCGCAGTTATAAACATTTAGAGCTTCAGCGCCCCCTATGTACCCTACAAATTTCTAATTTGCAGATTATTGTAGTTAGCTTCGAGACGAAGATTTAAAAAAAAGTTTGCTACGATCAATAGGAGCCGAGTTAGCATAACTTGTAAAAAAAATCACAGAGGCTTTAATAATAACGATTAAGAAACGAATCTGGCGTCATTCAATACTTAAAAACCTATATTTTAAAGTATTTGTATTCTCCTTAAATTAAAATAATTATTTATTGTTAAAAATAAGGAATAAAGTTTACCTTTTTTTAAGCGATAGCACAAAAGTAGTGGTAGGGATGACTTTGCGTGTAATATCAACCCTTAAATATCAGAATTACAGATAAAATAATATTATAATTCATACTCGTGTAACATTTTGTTTATGTAAACATTCGGTAATTTAAATCGAGGTCATTCATATATAACATACTCTAATTAAAACAGCCAGTCAGCACTCTAGTAAAATTGCACGACTTACTTGTGGTGTAGGTCAGGGAATACACTTGACACGAATAGTAACAAGAGCGCTGAGTCAGCAAGGCCGAAGCTATTAAAAGCAACACCAATCATTCTCGGGGATCTTAATTATTATACCGACACTATGGCCAGCGTCAATTAAGTACTGATATATTTAAGTTTATAATAGTGAAATATTGTACAAAGCAGTGATTAATAAATGGGCAACTAGATACAACAATATTATTTACTACCCAAGATAATATTTACCATATGGCGATCCTGAATTGGTAGAAACCAGGAGTCTTCGTTCCAGAAGTATAGAATGGGAGGAAAGTCATCCAAGGAAGACCTACAGGAGAATGGAGTTGTCAACAGCAACTTCATAGTAAAAAGTAAAGATGTCAGACCAGGCGAAGAAATAAAGGTACTCTTATACATCATTACCACGGTCCTGATACTAAAATTGGTATGGTCGTTATGGAAGGCGCATAGGAGAAATATGAAGCGGAGCATACACCGGGACATGGCAGCGAGATCGACAACAAATTTAGACGTTTAAGTGGTGAGTCTGCATATTATCTATTTTTTTTGCACTTCCTCACACGTATATTAACATAGCAGTTACTTTGTTAAATATTAATTATTATTTTTTATGACTTTTTAAAGATAATTTCACTTATATTTTAGTATGGATAATTTTTAATTTATTAATTTATTGAATTTATTTAAATTTATTGAATTTATTGAATTTTAATGGGTATTTGACGATATTATATTTTTTTTTGCTACATTATTCTCGAATTTTATCGTACTACATAAGACTATCGGATTTGTGTTTTCGTTCTTAAATGCCTAGCAGTTGGGAAGATTTTGTCAAAATACTTGAAGCCATTACGCAGGATATTACTAAGCAGAGCAAAAGAGTGTTAAAAAAGGAGATACCTAAAAGCAAGGAGGTAAAAACTGAGATAACGACACAAATAATTGAAGCTTATAATAGATTGGTACACCTCATAACCAAAAATTGGGATGCCCTAACTGATATCCAGAGAGAGACTTGTAAGAGATACTTCAACAAAAACCGAGACAAAGTCATACGATCATTTCAAGCTATAAATTACAGAATATTAGTTCCTAATCTGATAAATCAACAAATTGATAAGAATATAGAAGAAGATCAAAGTGACACGGAACAAGAAGAAACCATGGCGCTTAGCATCAATGAATTTTTAAACATTGCAAGCAAAATCTTACCAAGTGAATTTGACGGAACCACAGGCAAACTACAATCCTTCGTGGACGCGCTCGAAGTTTTACAGAAAATAGCAGTAGGACATGAGGAAACAGCGATAAGCCTCATAAAAACAAGGTTAACAAATAAAGCCAGAAACTTAATAACCACAGAAGACACTATTTTAGACATACAGGCAACACTGAAGAGAGAACTAAAAGGTGATACGCCGAAAACGGTGATAGCAAAACTAGACAAAAAGAAGCCAGGACATAAAGATGCAGCTGTGTACGCAGCCGAGGTTGAGGCATTAGCCGAACAATTAAAAGTGGCATACATAACAGAGGGAATGCCAGGAGATTTAGCTAAGAAATATACAACAGAGGCTGTAGTAGCTACGATGAAACGTAACGCCAGCACAGACAAAGTCAAGCTAATATTAGAGGCAGGCAATTTCACAACCCCACAAGAGGTGATGTCAAAATTCCTATCAATAGACACAACAGAAGACAATGTACATGGAAGAGTGTTAAATTATGAAACATACTATAACAAAAGAGGGAAATTCCAGACCAAAAGAGGATATCATAATGGATATAACCAGTGGAGAAGACCAAATTTCTCGCAACAAAACAATGGAAAAAGAGACCACCGTCAACATGAGCAAAAAGGGTCCAGAAAATTTGATAACCATTCACAGAGGGGAAATTCAAGAGGATTCAACAGACATATACGATTATTAGTACTAGAAGATAGTCCGCAGGAATCAGAAAACCCACAGTTGGGGTTTTGAACAAACAACTCTCATCTGAGACGGATGAAATGACAGAATCAGAATATTTTATCTACAATTTCGACTTAAACCTTACAAACTTCGTAAGAATAAAAACAGGAATCTTAGGACAAGTAAATACATTTATTATAGACACAGGAGCAGATATTTCAATACTTAAATGTACACAAGACTCTATGAGAGAATATGTAAAACCGAACTCAAAAGCAAGAATAAAAGGAGTAACTCGAGGAGAACTACAAACAATGGGAGAAATCGAAACTACGCTAGACGTACGTGGCAATCTTTTTGGACATACCTTTCAATTGGTAGAAAACAACTTTCCTATACCAACAGACGGAATAATTGGAAGATATTTTATCACAAATTTTCAATGCATATTAGATTACGCAAATTTGAAAATACATATCAAAAATGATAGAAACTATTACATCAGTACAAATATTTTGGATACTGTAGACGATAGCACAATTATAATACCACCCAGATGCGAAGTTTACAGAACAGTTCAATATTTTCAAAAGTTAAAGGCAGATAGACTAGTGGAACAACAGGAGATACTACCAGGAATATTCATAGCGAGAGCGATAATATCAAGGAATAACCCATATATCAAAATTTTAAATACGACTTACGAAACTGCTACGATAGAGACGGGTACAATCAAAACATCAGACATGAAATTGTTTAAAGTATACAGATTAATCAACGACAGCAAGGACATGAAGAAAGAACTACGGGAAACATTAAAGCTAGATATACCGGAATACACTCGAGATAAATTAGTATCGTTATGCGAAGATTTTGCAGATATATTTGCATTAAGACATGATATGCTAACATGCAACAACTTTTATGAACAAAAATTGAGAATAAAAGAACACACACCAGTTTACATAAAGAATTATAGGACACCACATTCGCAGACAGAAGAATTGAATAGACAAGTACAACAATTAATAGACCAAGGAATTGTCGAGCCATCGACATCAGAATACAACAGTCCAGTCGTACTAGTACCGAAAAAAGCTATAGATGGAAACAAAGCATGGAGACTATGTATAGATTTCAGACAGCTAAACAAGAAACTAGTCACAGATAAATTTCCGTTACCAAGAATAGACTCAATATTAGACCAACTAGGTAGAGCAAAATGGTTCTCAGTAATAGACTTAATGTCAGGATTTCATCAGATACCACTAGAACAGTCATCAAGGAAATACACATCTTTTAGCACGGAAAAAGGAGCATTTCAATTTACCAGATTACCTTTTGGACTAAATATAAGCCCAAATAGCTTTTCGAGAATGATGTGAATAGCATTTACAGGTTTAACACCGGAGAAAGCATTTCTGTATATGGACGACATAGTAGTAATAGGAATAACAGAAAAGCATCATTTAGACAACTTAAAAAAGACATTTGAGATATGTCGGAAATTTAATTTGAAGCTAAACCCAGCAAAATGTCAATTTTTTAGAAAAGAAGTTACATATTTGGGACATGATCTGTCGCAGGAAGGAGTATCGCCGGATAAAGCGAAATATTCGACAATAGAGAACTACCCGACACCGAAGAATGCGGAAGAAGCCAAAAGATTCATAGCATTTTGTAATTACTATAGACGTTTTATTCCGAATTTTGCAGAGATATGCATATCTATAAACAGATTGTCGAGAAAAGGAGTAGAATTTTTTTGGTCGCAAGATTGTGAAGAATCATTTAAGAAACTCAAATCATCTTTGATAAAACCACCTATTTTAAAATACCCAGACTTCAACAAACAATTCATACTAACAACAGACGCATCTAATGCAAGTTGCTCAGCAATTCTAAGTCAGAACTACGAGGGAACAGATTTACCAATAGCTTACGCATCGCGCAGCTTCAACAAAGGAGAGCTTAACAAACCTATAATAATTAAAGAATTACTTGCAATCCATTGGGGAATCAACCATTTCAAATGTTATTTATACGGAGCACCAACATTTTTGATAAAAACGGATCATAAACCACTAACACACCTATTTTCAATGAGAGATCCTACCTCAAAACTCACAAGAATCAGATTAGATTTAGAGGAATACGATTTCGAGATAGAATATATAACAGGGAAAAATAATTACGCAGACAGTCTGTCGAGAATATCAACAAATCAGTTGAAAGACTTATACATAGACAACAAACATATTTTAGCTATAACCAGAGCTCAATCAAAGAAGAAAGCCGAAAGTGCGAAGCACAGGGAGATAGAAGAGGAAATTATATCACAACATAAAACCCACAAGCAAACAGTAAGAAAGGTACTAAACAACATGGAGGCGCATAGACTACCAATTTTGTCTTTTGGAGCAAACCGAGTCTCACCAAGACTGAGCATTCGGGTCAAAAACAAAATCAAATGCAGCAAGAGCATGACCACAGGATTTAATCACTTTGATTTAGGTCAATTGTTGGTACAGCTTGATCAGCTAGCGGTAGAGAATGCAATAAGTAAAGTAAAAATATATTTAAATGATATTATTTTTAATTCGTGCACAATTGAAGAATTCATAAACGAAGGAAATAAGATATTGAAAAATGTAGAAATATACATATGTGAAGTACCAGAAGTCATAGAGGACGAACAAGAAAAACTAAGAATAATAGAAGAATACCATAATCACCCGATGTTTGGAGGTCATGTGGGAAATAATAGACTTGTAAAGAAACTAAAAGCAAGATTTAGATGGAAGAACATGGAAAAGGACGTACGTAAATATAATAAACAGTGCCATAAATGCCAAATTAATAAACCAAAAAGATCACATGTCGAAGAATTTGTGATATCGGACACTTCGTCAAAACCATGGGACATAGTGTATATAGACACGATAGGTCCATTCCCTAAAAGTAGTGAAGGCAATCGATACTGTATCACGATGATTTGCGAACTGACGAAATACGCAGTAAGTATCCCAGTAGCTAATAAAGAAGCTGAAACGATATCTCGTGGAATTTTTGATAATTTCATACCTACATACGGACTCATGAAACAGATTAGAACGGATCAAGGCACGGAATACAAAAATGAAGTAATGAATGAATTAACTAAAATGCTAAAGATCACACACAATTTTTCAACAGCATACCACCCTCAGTCAATAGGGAGTTGTGAGAAGCTACATAGGACACTAAATGAATACGTAAGATCATTCATAGACGACAACAAAGAAAATTGGGATATGTGTTGCAGAATGTTCACATACTGTTACAATACTACCCCTAATGCATATCACGGTTACACACCTTTTGAATTGTTGTATGGGCGAAAGGCAAATTTACCAGAAGATCTCACACAGGAAATTCAACCATGCTATAACATAGATGCCTATTACAATGAGGTCCGATATAAACTACAAATCGCACACGACAGAGCTAAAACGTTCTTACTAAAACACAAAAAGAAAAGACAAGACGCAAGCAAGCTAACTGCAGCACCTCAACATTTTAAAATAGGAGATCTAGTCCTGCTCAAAAGAGAAGAAAATAATAAGTTTGATAGTCTTTATGCAGGTCCTTTTGTCATAACAGAATTAAATAATGTTAACTGTAAAATTAGGCTAGATAACGGAAAGATTAGGGAGGTGCATAAAAATAGATTATACGCTTACAATCAGTAGACACAAGTGAACGCGGAGATTTTATGAGACAATATTAATGATATCGCGGGAAAAGTGAAAGGACAAATGAATAAACTATTTTACCACATATGTTTTAGAGTTAAGATAATGTATATATGTACACAGTAGCATAGGTAAACAGTACTTACTTGAGGTTGAAAAATTTCTCTTCTTCCGAAGGGAAGGAGAGAGAGGAATAAGACAGTTGTAAAAGAGAAATTTTTTTCCCAAAAGGGGATGGTGTAATATCAACCCTTAAATATCAGAATTACAGATAAAATAATATTATAATTCATACTCGTGTAATATTTTGTTTATGTAAACATTCGGTAATTTAAATCGAGGTCATTCATATATAACATACTCTAATTAAAACAGCCAGTCAGCACTCTAGTAAAATTGCACGACTTACTTGTGGTGTAGGTCAGGGAATACACTTGACACGAATAGTAACAAGAGCGCTGAGTCACCAAGGCCGAGGCTATTAAAAGCAACACCAATCATTCTCGGGGATCTTAATTATTATACCGACACTATGGCCAGCGTCAATTAAGTACTGATATATTTAAGTTTATAATAGTGAAATATTGTACAAAGCAGTGATTAATAAATGGGCAACTAGATACAACAATATTATTTACTACCCAAGATAATATTTACCATACGCGCAACGAGAAAAAAACTGAATCGGAAAAATTTGCAATATCTCGGTGAAAAATGAAACGATTTTGATGATTTTTTTAATCTAGGGCAGCTTGTCGAAATAATAACATCTGGAATACTTTCACCCATAAAAAACCACCCCCAACACCCCTAATTTTGTTTAATATTCAATTTTTTTTTTCGATTCTTTTACTTTTACTAGTAGTAGATTAAACGTAATCTACTACCAAATTATTATTGGGAACATCCCCATTTCTAAAACAAAGTAATATTCTAAAATATAGACTACTATTATTTCAGTATTTATCTTTTTTTTTTTAATACTTACTCTGCCTCGCTGTGTAATCTTTTATCAGTGAAAAATTATGTTAAAGTTCAAATGAGTAAAATTTCTATTTAAAAACAATTCTATTTTTCAAAAAAAAAACTTTTGGTCAAACTAGATTTTTAGTACAATTTCATGAGAAATTAAATAATTGGTTTAATAAACATCATATATACGTACCTATATCTTAAATTTATAATTACTTTGATAGAAGGAATACGTTAGTAAAACAAAGATATAAACAGTAAAATAATTGTAATTTATTTACATGGTTTTAAAATGAGATTCAATATTTATAAAATCAGAAATACGCTTAGTTTTCTGAGAATCAGAATTTTCCTCAGAATCATATAACAATTCATCCAAAACATCCATCTCACTTTCACATTCTTTTTCTGCGTCATCTAGTTCAAAGTCAGCAGTACGACAATTTTCGCAACTCTCTCCATTACAATGTTCGCACATTCTTGTACATTTTAGGCCGTGCTTACGGCATCCGCAATGTTTGCCACATGCGGTTTCGGCGCTACATTGAAAAAAGGTTAAAATTTATTCGTTATTTTTACAAATAAATAATGATTTTAATTTAAGGAGAATACAAATACTTAAAAATATAGTTTTTTAAGTAGTAAATGACGCCAGATTTGTTTCTGAAGTATTGTTATTAATAAAGCCTCAGTGATTTAAAAAAAAAATATGCTAACTCGGCTCCTATCGGTCGTAAAAAACTCTTTTTTTAAATCTTCGTCTCGAAGACAGGTACAATAATCTGCAAATTAAAAATTTGTAGGGTGCATAGGGGGCGCTGCAGCTCTAAATGTTTATAACTGCAATTTTACAACTTCATAAATAATTGTTTTTAACGGGTTAATTTTTTTTTTCATTATTTTTCAGTTGATTATGAAAACTTACGGCTTTAGAAAGAGAAGGAAACCAGAATTACCACTCTACCATTTTTTTTGGCAATCCTATGATCATTCAAAGTTGAAGGACATGGGATAAACTAATTAACGTAACTCAGCAAAAAATTAAGTGATCTAGGCCTACTATGGCTCATTCGATTCGTAATTTTATAGGCTTGAATGTCATACATTTGAAATAAATAAAAAAGCAATTTTTCAATAAATATTACGTTTTTTAATTTTGACCTTCATTCGTCATTTTTGCAACAACAAATAAATTAAATTGAACGTATACCGGCTCAAACTGAAGGACTTTTAGAGTACTTTCATAATCTACACAGAAATTTTACATTACAATACTTACTTTAGGCAAAAAATGAAAAAAACTCAAAAAATATGAATTTGCACCTATAAACGCACATAAATAAACAATAACCAAAAATTTTTTGTTGAATGAAACTGGAGGATTGCTACTGAGGTTGCTTTTGATAATCTAGGTCACATTACATAAATTCCTGGATTAGAGAGTACTTAAATGAAATCGTAGGCTTCCACGGCCAGAGTCAGAATTATAGTTTATTCGTCTTCCGGGTTTGGACCGTGTCATTTGTGAGTGACCCAAAAGTGGGTTCATCTCGACGTTTCGCTACAATTATATGTAGCTTCTTCAGGAGAACAAAGAAAAGGAAAAAAGAAAACAAAAGAACAGGAAGATGGGTAGTTAGCAACGGTAACTCAGTTACTCAACGCAACCAGAGGCGAATACTAACTACCAAGATGGGCATTTGGTCACAGTAACTCAACTACTCAACGCAGCCAGAGGTGAAAACCAAATGCCAGGACAGGGATTCACGTCCAACAGCTCAGAACACTAACGCGTCGAGAGGCGGGGAGTGAATCCCTAGGATCCGAGGATTCACTCCCCGCCTCTCGACGCGTTAGTGTTCTGAGCTGTTGGACGTGAATCCCTGTCCTGGCATTTGGTTTTCACCTCTGGCTGCGTTGAGTAGTTGAGTTACTGTGACCAAATGCCCATCTTGGTAGTTAGTATTCGCCTCTGGTTGCGTTGAGTAACTGAGTTACCGTTGCTAACTACCCATCTTCCTGTTCTTTTGTTTTCTTTTTTCCTTTTCTTTGTTCTCCTGAAGAAGCTACATATAATTGTAGCGAAACGTCGAGATGAACCCACTTTTGGGTCACTCACAAATGACACGGTCCAAACCCGGAAGACGAATAAACTATAATAGAGAGTACTTTTTCCCCCACAGCCTGGGCTATATGTTGTTTACTGTGACTGCAAACAACGAACCGTTTGTTTCGTTTAGTAGTGATACTTTCGTAACTCTCGCCTCAACATTTTACTATAAAGAAAAAATAATACAATGCTAGTATAGAAGCTTCACTTCAAAAGTACAAGACTGTGCATTTTTTTTAAGGAATAACAGTTTTATGAGTAAATGGATAAGTTCTATAACTAAGATAATAACTAAATTAAGAAAAGATAGTATAAGCGAATGAGGATTAACTGACGAAAATGGGTTCCTAAAAGATACGATGGAAATGAGAAATATCCCAAAGAAAGGTCACTAAGAGCGGTAGTGCTAATTTGTGATGATTAAGATAAACTTGTGTTTTTGGTCATTCTAAAAATCAACTTACATGCTAGAATAAACGATTTTCTTATAGCTTTTGGAGACATTATTTTATTCCTCTTTAATTTATCTCCAATGAACCCATACGCCATACCAAAGATCATTCTCGTTAGATGAGGTAGAGCTCCTAATATTCCTGCTTCTTTAAGACTAAAACCAATAACTTCTGCCATGAATTTGGGTACGCTCTGGAGTTGTAAATAGAGACCCCACAAATTTCCGAAATGCAAAATATTTAAGATCCAAAAGGGAAAACTCAGGAAAATCTGTTTGTATGGAGGTGCATGCTAAAAATAAAAAAAAAATGTTTATTATATATATATATATATATATATATATATATATATATATATATATATATATATATATATTTAAAGAAGAATATATATAAAGAAGTAATGAATTATGTGGTACAGCTGCAGCCACTGAATTTATACCTTTATTTTTACATTGTAATACTGTCAAATTAGTGATTTACGGATTTGTTAAATGTCAAAGTACTTGTCAAAAATTTCCCAAGTATTGAAAACTAAAATAAAAATAAAAAAAACACAGAAGTTAAAACACTTCACAATTGTGTATTTTGGTATAAAAACATACAAGTACTTAAAAACTTTTTAAAAGTGTCGTCAACATTTAAAATTATGGCAGAACGTTTTCAATCTATACAGATCATCTTCAGTGCCTTTGGCATTTGGTGCTAACAATTTAGTGTCTATAAGACTTCCAAGTGTTGGTTTAAAAATTTATCACATTTTACATTTAATAATGTTGAGAGTCTAGGTCGATGACAATGGAATTGGTTTTAAATTAAAATTTACTTTAGGGACTACATGTCTCATACTTGCACGTGGTACTTGTCAGTTGAAACGACGACACAGACCCGTGACAAGTCGTTTCAACTTGCAAGTACCACGTGCAAGTATTCGAGCTTAAGAGACATGTAGTCCCTAAAGTAAATTTTAATTTAAAACCAATTCACACCAATTCAAACCAATAATGAAAAAGTGTTTCAATCATATAGCAATGATAGAATAAGCATTTATAGGCCGAGAAATCATTAGGTGTGATGAATACTTATCGTATTATCGGTATACTTATCGTTTAAGAAATAGTGGAGGATTCTCGGTCAACGTATGGGATGGATAAGTGCTGAAGGCCCGGTTGTTTGTTCTCATATAGAAGAAAACTTGTGCGAGAGGGGTGGAAGAAACTAATGTTAATTTTCTTCCTGTTGCCTTAACACCATCGAAAATGTATGGACAGAGTTGACAAAGAAATTAAATGAAAGAAAACTTGGACCACAGAATAAAATTGAACTGTGGGAAGCAATTAAACAGGCATGGAGGGAGCTTGTTGAATATAACATGAGGAGATAGGTGCTATCTATGAACAGAAGATTGCAAAATTTTATTAACAATAATGGCTCTTCCATCAAATGTTAATTGTGTTCCTCTTTCTCATTATTTAATATAAAAGATATTTAACATAAAATGGATATTTTTAACCCAGACTTTCTTGTTTTCGTTATTAAGAATATAATCCATTTTATTCAAAAAAACTTTTTTCTGTAATTTCCATTTTGTTACAGTTTGTAAAATATAAAGATCACGACATTGTTTTATTGACCATACAACTCAAAGGCAATCGGTGTGACATGTTACACGTTTCCACCTCTATACTCATTTCATAGTAGGTACGAACTGTCGTACATGTTACATTGACATTAAAAATTAAAAAAAAAATCTGAAAGAATAAACAAATAATTAATAAAATGCCTATTATGTTCTGTCCAAGAAAAAGTGCAACTTGTAACATGGTACTTTCAGGGTAGTTCGATACGCGAAGTAATTGATTTATTTATTGTTAGGTTCGAAAATAGACCCCCACCTTAAACATTTTCAAACTTTGGGATGTGTAAACAGTTGTAAAAAGTGTCATGAAGGTAATGAACCACGTGTTAGACCTGTCGATGAAGAACGTCAAAACAGAGATATTAATATTTGTGCTTTTGTGGAAGCTAGTAAACCCTGCAATAGTGTACAAATTGTTAGGGAAGTTAATGTGAATACTCGAACTGTCCAGCGAGTTCTTAAAAGCAATGGGTCTCACTGTTTTAAGATAAAATCAACACAAGAACTGTTTCCGGAAGATAACTTTAGGCGGAGGGTGTTTTGTATGTTGGATAAACAGAACGAAAATGTACACCTTTTAAAAAATATTTCATTTTCTGACGAATCTTCATTTTCATTACACAAAAAACACAATACATCCATTGCACGGTATTATTCTCGGAAAAATAAGTACCTCAGTGTTATAGTGCGAACGCAGCAACCGCAAAAGTTAAATGTTTGGACTGGGATGTTGACGACCACATTATCGGTCCATTTTTTTTATAGACACCTAAACGGGTCAAGCTATTTACAACTTTTACGGAATGAGATCATTCCGGCAGTTCGACGCCTTCTCGTTAATTTTCAGCAGATTTATTTCCAACAGGATGGGTGTTCGGCTCTCAACTCTAGAGCAACAACTATTGACTTCCTTAAACAAACGTTTCCTGATCGACTGAAAGTACACGTGGTACAATTAAATGGCTCGCTAAATCCTGTGACTTATTGCCTAACGATTTCTTTTTTTGGGGTTTTAAGGGCCACAAACCTAGTCGAATTAAGGGCAAAAATATTTCATTTCTCTGCAAGAATTACACTAGCCCTATTTCAAAATATGAGGAGAAATCTGTATAACAGATTTGGTTACTGCTTAGCACAAGGAGGTGGAATATTTGAGCCCTTAATTCATTAATCTGCTTTCCTAATTTTTATTTTTTAGTAGGTACATTTTATGAAGTTTGTTGGTTCTTAATTAGGTAGTATTTTTTATGTTTAAGTTTGGAAGAATTTTATTGTTTTTTTTTTTAACGATTCTTATTCTATTTTTTTTCTCCTATCTTGTCTTATTGTTGTAAGGTTTGCATATTACTTATTTACTTATTTATTTGAATTGCTATTAAGGCTAAAAAATAACCAAAAAATTAGATTTAGAGCATTATAATAAATATACTTTAGAGATGGGATTGCAATAAATTTAATTCTTATGGCCAATAAAACAATGTCGTTATCTGTATTTATTTTATTCTGATTTTTTCATCCTATTCTGGGTTTACCACAGGCAATTAACGTCATTTTGACATAAAATGTGCGTTTAAACGAGGTGAAAATTAAAAAAAATCAGCTACTGGATATGTAAGGGTGTAAACTATTCAATGGCCGAGAATTTAGGCACAACTATAAAATACAAATTGTAATATCTCTAGTTACTCCCAAATTTTAGACATATTACTAGATTCTTAATTGATGGCTATAATGGGACTTGTATTGAAAATATTGTTGTAAATGTTGATATTAACTACAAACAAAATCGATAATGTAAAAAAGGATAATGAAACTTCAGTTTTACGAACTATACAAAAAATACAAATCGGTATATTAATGTAAGATCCATACTGAGCAATGAAACTTTTTATCAAAGAAATTAAAGGCAGTCGAAACAAATATGTTTTCTTAAACATTTTTTAGAATTTTCCTTGCAGTTTCATTGGAATCTCTCTGTCACATAACACACCACTTGTTTTCTCCTACATCATTTATCCCTGTCCCCATCCTGCTGCATTATCACCATTAATCTCACCATAATTACTCTGTAATACCATTCATAGGTGCTAAAACTGTTATTTTTTTAAATCTTTTTTTTCCAAGAGCTTTCTGCCCTCCGCAGATTCCAGGAGCTTCTTGACCCGGAAAACTAGCACCTGCTAAGGGTCTCTTGTCCAGGGTCACAGATGAAGTCCAGAACGGCATCCAAGGAGACGAAGAAATACTTTCGGTACGCCGAAGATGGCGGAGTTGGCAACCCTTGATTTTAGGAAGAGTATAAAACCACAAACCGCGGCGTCTGATCCAGAGTGGGCGGCCGCAAATAGCGTCGGACCCAGAATGGGCGGCTGAAACAAACACTCACCAACACGTCTAGTCAACGTGAATATTAAAGGCTAAATACCCCACACGAAAATCTCAGTTGAAAACACGCAAATACCCCAGGCAAGTAGGAAATTATTTCCAGAATCTTGCACTGATAAATATCAGTGTCCCATGGATTCTGAGGGGGGGGGGGGGACAAAAAATTGACAAAGACAGGAAAAAGTTACCCGAATAAGACGACACTTTATATAGGAATCCTATATGTTGATGTTCCCTACTATCTGATGAAAGATTTACTGATCTTAAGTGAGACCTAGAAAACATAAAGTGAGACATAGTCGGTCTCAGAGAAGTCAGAAGACGTGGCGAACACTTACTTAAACTAAAATCAGGACGTAGTTTTTACCACGTAGGTGACGACAATAATTCCTTGGGACGAACCGGCTTCATTATACACAAGCCTCTCGAAACAAGTGTAGTATCACTAAAGAAATTTTCCACAAGAGTAATTTGTCTTACTCTCAAATTGAATACAAGGCATAATATGAAAATAATACAGGTTTACATCAACAACAGACCATGATGACGAAGAAGTGGATCTATTCTATGATGATATCGAAGCTGCTCTTAAAGACCATCAAGGGCATTTTACTCTTATATGTGGTGATTTTAACGCCAAAAAAGAATGAAATTCAACCCTACAGAATCATCACTGGGAAACTTTGGCTTGGATGGTAGAAATAAACGTGGCGAAATACTGTTAAGGTTCATGCTGCAACATGAACTATTCCAAATGAACAGATTTTTCAAAAAGAAACCACAGAGAAGATGGACATGGCAAAGTCCTAATGGAAAAACTCAAAACAAAATAGATTTTATTAACACGGACAAAAAACACACCGTTAAAGACATCATGATTTTAAACAGGTTTTTTGCCAGTAGCGAGCATATAATGGTACGAGGTAAAATAGAAATAAGCTTAAAGAAGCAGAGGTATCAGATGATTAAATTAAAAGAAGAACAAATCAAAACCATGGATGAAACCATCAGATGTAGATAGTTTTCAGCAATGTATTTCCGACATACTTAGTAGTCTTGAAACAGAAAATAATATAAACGACTTAAATAATAAATTAACAAATGCTTTACTGAAAAGTCAAAACAAATTCTATCCTAGAACTCAAAAAGAAGAGATTAGCCAAAATACTAGGCAACTAATGCAGAAAGGAAGATAAATGACAAACGAGATGGGAACTAAAGCCGACGAATTACAAAAATTAAATAAAGAAATATCCAAAGCTGTTAGACAAGACACTCGAAAATACAACCAAGAACAAATAGAACATACCATTGAGAACAATAGAACTATGAAAGTATTGAGAAAAAGACTAAGAACTTGGACAAGGCAGATAATAAAGATTAAAGATAGAAATGGTCATCTTACAACTAACAGAGAGGAAACCCTTAAAATGGTTGAAGACTTCTACAAATTGCTGTACACAAGCCAACACAAAGCAAATAGCAGAGAAGATCAAGTGCTAGAAATATTAACAAGAAAAAAGGGCATTGTCAACCAAGGATCAGAATTACTACCGGAAATCACAATGGACGAAATAAAACTAGCCCTAAGAATAACACATCTCCAGGAGAAGATTGTGTAGTAACTGATGCAATCAAAATCGGAGGCACTTGCCTACTTAAGAAAATAAAAAAACCTTTTTCCGTTTGGACAGTAATATACCCGACAAATGGCACAATGCCGAGGTAATTCTATTGTACAAAAAAAGATATCCCCATAAATTAGAATTACAGACCTATAAGTCAGACCTCTTCTTAGTCACCTATACAAACTCCTTACAAGAATAGTAACGAATTGCCTTGAGAAAAAACTTGATTTCTACCAGCCAATAGTCACAAAGACTAAACTGGCTTGGTCACCTAGAAAGAATGCCAGATAATCGAGCTGTAAAAGTAGTCCAGAGATGGAAACCCCAAGGAAACAATAGGAAGGCCCTGTAAAAGATGGATAGACGACGTAGAGAGGGATCTTAAAACCATGAACATCAGGCAGTGGCGAAGGAAAGTATCCGACAGGGCAGAATGGAAGAACATTGTTAAGTAGGCCAAGACTCACAAAGGGTTGTAGCGCCATTATAAGAAGAAAAAGAATTGCTTTCATGACAAGTTAATAAATTGTAACAAGTGAAATCATAAATGTTAGGCAGTGGCTAAGCTGTCATATTAATTATTTTCAAAGATTAGAAATTAGTATTGACATTGGACAGTTAGCTTTATGTATAGTTCCTTTTAAAAAGATATTTTTCATCTGTAATAATTTATTTCTGCTACAAAATATCGCCCATTAACAATTAAAAGTTCTTATAGTATCTCCAACTTCTAGAGTTGTAAACCTATACTAACATAGTAAGTTTGTTTTCTGTTATTTTGTATTACTATTTATATTTGTAACTGTTTGTAGTGAGACAATAATAAATATGTAATTTTTTTCCTAAAAAAGAGTATTATTTCCTTTAAAAAGTTTCTAATCCTTTTTTATACTTTTTAGGAAAGAGAAGCCTGCCTATATTTCCACCCAGCAGGAAGATTCCTATAAGCAACGACCTTACTTCAAATAGCTTAAGAACCTTCTTGTATTGTGTTTGTCCAGGATGTTCATGTATGTACTCCTTTTGATTCATTTTTGTAGTTACTCCAATCCAATCCTCTTGTTATTCACTTATCTACGACCCAGCTCTCAAAAAAAAACCCGAGTAGCCGTTCGTAAACATTCCGGTTTGTTTTGCTTATCCTATCCCCACCCCAGTGATTTCCAGTCGTATAACCAGGTTTCCAGGTTATACAGTCGTATAACCCCATTTTTTAACCAGGTACTAACATAGGTACTACTTCTTCATTGATCCATCGTCCATACTTCACATCCATAATTCTATTCTAAGACCCCATTTGAACGCTAGATATGTTTTTGTTCGAATCTTCTTCATTTATCCGTCTAGGATAAATCAACACATTATTGTTGGGTTCAGTAATTTATATTGCATGTTACATTATTGGTATTTACAACTAAAATGATAGAAAAACAGGCTAATTTCTTATGAATTAAATCCATATTTCCATTCATTTCTGTACACTTAATAAGCTGTGCCAGTGTCGTAGTACCTAAATAATTAATTAGGTATTTCAGTTATAAATATACTGAAAAGGTCTTTGAAATTGATTTAATATTTCATACAGGTTGGTTGCTATTTTTAATATGTCTCATACATATCCAATATAAATATTTTACTTTAATGTAACTCTCTAAAATCTGCATATTACTGCATATTCTAATCTGCATATCTGCAAATTAGAAACTTAGTAATGGAAGTCTTGAAAACACCATCAAAGCTAAATTGAGGTCTTTGCTGTAAGAAGGATGCTGCTCCATATTTAGACCGTTTTGGGTGGAAACATATGCCATAATTAAAAAAAATTGGCGGATTGACTGGTATAAGAACGATGCAGATCCGATAATAAATAAAGATACGTCTTTATGGATCCTCACTCATTTGGTGCAAGAAGAGTGCAGCTCTGACCTGCATCCGTTTTTTGTCTTTTGACTACGTTTTTAGCCCCCAAGAATATGCTGATTTTGTTAAACAATCATCCAAACAGTTTATTCTCATTCTGGTAAAACAAAGTATGATCCTGAATTTGGATGGTAACATTTTAAAAAAATTATCTCAGATGCAGAAAAGCAAAGATTCCTGATTTCCAAATACCGAATTTTCCAGTGCAGCAATGAACATTTCGATGGTATTAAAGTGAGTATATCTACTGGCCTTCCGAGTTTTCACTTATTCCAAATCTTGAGAAACCTTGACAGCGACCTCTAAGTTTCTTCTGATATTCCTGTCTATTGTAATCCTATACCTGTCAAAAGAGCCAAATATGCAGATGTAATGCAGTTGGCAACACGATTCGTTCCTATGGACCAAATGGCTTTTTACACCCGTCTCACAAGTGATGCAGCCATGGCAGAGAACCGGAAACCAAATATTCTCGAACGGATTATGACGACCAGGCAGATGAATGAAGGATGTGTTTGCCCGTGTGTTTAATGTTTTATTTTTTTTCTCAATGCTATTTTTTGACACCAATCTGTTTCTTTTCACAGATTTTTTCGTATTTGTTTAGTAGGCAAGCCATAGTCGTGTGATTGTTGTAACCTAAAAAAAGAGTTTTTGTTGGGAATTTGTTTTTTTTTCTTAAAAATGATGGTACAGAAGCATTATTTCACATGTTTGGTGCAAGAAAGATGCAGGTCCAACTTTTTTTAAATTTTTTTCAAAAATTATCTACTTGAAAATAGTTTCAAATATTGATTACCTAAATCTGTTTGTCATCGATTGATATTATGTCTTTCGCGTTAAAATAAAAACTTTTACTGCATCCTTCTTACAGAAAACTCCTCAATTTAATAACTTATCATTTAGCTTTCAAAACAAAGTACAATTTATTTATGAAATAGAAAATAACAACTGCATTACGGTTCTTGTCTTGTCTATACAACCATAACAACAACCACTTAATAACTAAAAATTAGTTTACAAAAAATGTTTGGTCTGGAAGCAATTTAGATTTTAACATCAATGCATAGACAAGTTTTGTCATTAAAAATCCTTCTACCATCAATCCTAAAATCAAGAAATTACATAACAACTATATCAAATAATAACAACAATAATCTCATCAATAAACCTAACGAACTCAATATATAACCTTAAATACAAACCTAAAGTGAATTAATACAGTTAATCAGATACAGTTTATCAAGTAAATTGTAAAAGCTGCAACTCATCGCTTATTAGACAGATGTATCAGTATTGACGGAGACTAATTATTGCACATAAAAAAACAGTAAATAAGAAACAATAAATAAAACAATAAAGTAAAAACATTATTTTGATTTTAAAAGTATACAGATTTTAGAAAGAGTCAAATTCCAATACAAGATGATAGATATTAAAAACAGCCAATCTGCATTGAAAAGAAGACCGACATTAAACACATCTCCAATTTAAATTTGACTTGACACATTTTAAATGCACATACATAAACCATAATGTATTTCGTCCGTCCATAAGAAATTGACCTGTTTCTCTGTCACTTAAGTTTTAAATAACAATAAGTAATACGCTTATTAAACCACTGGATGATATGCACGTGATCTTTTGCTATCTTCCAGTGAGGATTTTGTCTGTCACAATATATAGTACTGATTAATTGAGACATTGATACGTTAAAAAAAGTATTTTCTGTTAAAACAGCAGATCTGTAACATCTGCTGGTATTACTATTAAACTGGGAATAAGCCACAATTAAAGATAAAAATACGTTTATTGACGTTTCAATTTCCACTTCGGAAATCGTTCTCAAAATACAAACAGTAAATTAAACAAATTTTGTTTTTTGTTACATAGTGAAAAATAGTGAAAAGATAGTTCATTCGATTACATGAAATCAACTTTAACTTGAGAATATCCGTCAGATATTATTATCAATATCAAGTTAAAGTTGATTTCATGTAATCGAATGAACTATCCTATAAGTAAAGTCGTCCCAGGAGCGCAACTCAACAATATTGGCAATATTTTAAAGTCGTCTACTTTAAAATGCATAATGTATGTCTGAATTGTCAATATAAATGAGTCAGATAAAATTAAATTATTAGAAGAATTTTTCACTATGTAACAAAAAACAAAATTTGTTTAATTTACTGTTTGTATTTTGAGAACGATTTCCGAAGTGGAAATTAAAACGTATTTTTATCTTTAATTGTGGCTTATTTCCAGTTTAATAGTATTTAATTTACAATGCCACAAGAAAATAGCTTCAGAACAATATCTGCTGGTATATGTAGGTACATGTAGGTACCCATTGAATGTTATAAGGAATGTAAGGATTATCCGGAAGATTTATATGGAATTTTTTCAAGATCTGTTATAACATCTAATCGATTATCCTTATCAATTTCAAAGATTCAAACACGCTTCACGTTGACCGTAGAAACAATGTTCTGGATATTTATTATTAATTCACATAATTCTTTATATCTTCGTATTGTATTGCAACAACAAAGCATTATTAAAATTTCTATTCTCTATATTTTTAATAAATGAGCCATAATGACCGCGTATACAATTGTAGAAAAGAATAGAAAATTGTGACAGGTATAGCTCGGCAACTACTTGATTGTATGTACTCTAAATATGTACAGTTTGTTTATGTATGTTTCAACTATAGTCGCAGAAATTCCTAGGAACAGTAAAGCCTCACCAAACAAAACAGTGGCGTTCCAAAGAACACTTATGATTTAAATCAAATTGTTAAAAATAGGTACACACAATTTATTAAACAATGGTATTAGATTACATTTTTCGGGAATATTGTACTACATTTAAATACATATTATTATATCACATACATATATTGTCTGTTTTATAGACGTTATTGTCATACAATCTTATATAAGATTGTTTTAACTTTAAAACCTTTAGTATTTATAATTAAAAATACAATATATAAAATGATTGTAATAAAGTAAAAAAATAATACATACATACAGGACAGTTTGGAAAACTTATATTCACATAGGTTACATAGGTACATCGTAATGTTAAATTATTATATTATTCACGTTCATAATCAGATGCACTGTCGTCGTCACTATAATGCGATGTTCACTTTCCAAATACTTATTTTCAACCTTGACAACATGTTCACTAACTTTCTTCAAGTTATCTACAGTTACTCTAGCAAATTCCTGTTCCACCAACACTTTTACGTCTTTTGACTTAAAATAAACGTTTTGTTTTGCAACTTTATTTCTTATTTTCGCCAAAACCATTTCTATAGGGTTGAAGTCTGGATAATATGGCAAGAGTTTTAAAGAAATATGTCCATATTCTTTATATGTCCATATTTAAACCGTAGAAAAAAGTTAAAAGCACCAAAATAAACATCAAAAACCTAAAAGACGACAACTGCCAATAGCAACTAACACAGAGATAAATAAATTAACTGAAGGAAGCGTGGAATGGTCAGATATGAAAAAAGCCATACTAGAAGCAGGAAAAGAGGTCCTAGGCGAAGAAGAGAAAACCACTAAAAACGACTGGATGACACCGGAAATAGTTGAGCTAATAACTTACTCAGCAACAAACATGACACCTGAAACTTTCATAAAAAAATGAAAAAACTTACACGCAACACCAGACAAAGAAGAACACTCATAACAAGAGATAATAATGGAGAAATACTTACTGAAGAGAGCAAAATAAAGGAAGTGTGGGAACAATATATAATATATAAGATATAGATGAAGAAGAACAATACCTACAAATTTTACCCTCAGAAGTAAAGCATGCCATACAGAATGCAAAACAAGGAAAAGCACCGGGTCCTGATCAAGTTCCAGTTGAACTGTTAGCCTTAGATGACGGTAATATAAAGAAACTCACCCGAATTCTCAACCACATATATGTAGAGGGCAACATCCCGGAGGAATGGCTTAAATCGATATTTTTACCTCTGCCAAAAAACAACAATCCCAAATTATGTAATGACTATAGATTAATAAGCCTGATGTGCCACCCTTTAAAGATTCTCTTGAAAATTGTTCAAAACCGAATAACACAGTCTGGCTTCAGAGGAGGCATGGGTACAAGACAGGCATTATTTGGGTTGACGGTACTCTTGCAGAAATGTCGGGAATATAACAAGAGTGCATATGTATGCTTCATAGACTTTAGGAAGGCATTTGACCCAGTGCAGCATATGAAGTTAATAAATGAACTAATAAACATCAATTTAGACATAAAACCCAATGAGTTTATTAAGGCTATATACTGGAACCAGAAAGCAGTAGTAAAGGCGAACGATAGAGAAATAAATAATATACCGATTGCGAGAGGGGTCAGACAAGGATGCGTCTTGTCTCCGACGCTTTTCAACGTGTACATACAGGTTATATTCAAAAAACACTTATGGGAAAGAAAAGAGGGAATAAGAATTGGTGGAGAAATCGTAAACACCATGAGATTTGCAGATGACACGGTAATTATGGCTGAGAGTATAGAATAACTACAAACTTTACTAGACGCAATAAATAGTGAATGCATTTAAAAGGGACTTGACATCAACACATATAAGACCAAATTTATGATACTATCAAGGAGTCCAATAAATAATAAACAACTAATCCTTGATGGACAACAAATATAGATAGTGACAAAATATAAATGTCTGGGAGCTTACATCAACACAGAATTAGATCCAGACCAAGAGATCAGAGTACGAATAGAAATGGCAAGGGCAGCGTTCTTAAAATTCAACCAATTGTTCTGTGACAAAAATCTGAATGCTGCGCTGAGATTGAGGTTTGTTGAATGTTACGTCTGGTCCCAACTACTGTACGGGGTAGAAACATGGACGTTAAAAGCCCAAATAGTTAAGAAGCTTGAAGCCTTGGAACTTTGGATATACCGGAGAATGTTGAGAATTCCATAGACTGCCAGGGTCACCAATGAGGAAGTGCTGAGAAGGATGAGTCGAGACAAAAAAATTGTTGAGAACAATAAAAGTACGCAAGACTGCACACCTTGGACACATACTGAGGAATGATAAATATAGTCTTCTGCAGGTCATCATGCAGGGTAGAGTCGATGGCAAAAACGGAATAGGTAGAAAGAGGAAGTCATGGCTGTAGATGAATTATTCCACGTTGCAAAAGACAGAGAAACTTTTAGAAATATGGTCGCCAACCTCCGTTAATGGGGACGGCATAGGAAGAAGAAGATATATTTAAATACATTGTAAACTATTCCTTTGGATTCTAGTGTCATTCTGATCTGTTTACTCGTACTACACTTAACCATCTCCATTCTACAAAATAGTTCTAATACGCGCGGTAGCACCTTTCTTGTTGAGACTCGACAACGTAATGAGACTACGATTACGAAGTCGTTTTTGAAATTCAGTGACTAGATATTCTCGGAAATAATTCTTATCAGTTCTTTGTATGTCCTTAACGAGTCGTTAAGGAGCCATTAATAATGACTTTATAATTACGGTTTTAAGGTTACTGATACTAAATTAGAAATTAACTTTTACCAAACTTTATAGAGTATTAATTATTAAAGATGGTATTATAATAAACAAAAGTTTGGTATCTATAAAACAGTCTATGTACAATGAAACTGCATTTATTATTATTATAAGTGAGAAATAATTTTGTAATTAGTGCGATTTCTAAATAATTTAATTTGTTGAATATTGTAACGCCACTGCATGGGTCTGATCATAGATATTCTATTGTCAGCACGATTAACTATTTCGTTTAAGTGCTCGCCACTAGATTTGAAATAAGCTGTACAAATTTTATTTAAAATTGATATCGCGTGTGTAGCCGCGTCGCTTCAAGCAATATTTTTAATACAACGGTTTATTTTACACAAAAAGTGCCAATGAAAATTTTTGTTTAAAATTATCTCTATTTTTTATTTGAAATATTTTTCTAACATTCACAGATCCTTCGTAAATCGATGTTTTTCGTTTGCTCCTCTAATAGGAGGGGATGGGTTTAAAGGGAAGCCGGGTGAAAAGGATACTACAATAATTCTTTACAAATATTTTGGGGTCCCAAAAATAATATTTTCAGAAAAATTCAGCTTGTTCGTATGAATTTTTAGAGATTCAGTGACATTTTCGTCTCTGAAGACTGTATTATAAACAAATTTATTTATAACAAAACTAAAGCATCTCTGGTATTTGGTAATGAATTTTATAGATGGCTCTACTAGAAATTAAAAAATTACTTTATTGGAAGCAGAGTAAATACATTTTTTAGATATACCGATTTTGAAATTTGAAATACAATTTTCTTCAACCTAATTTTTTTGGTATTTTTCAAGCGAAATACCGATTGTTTTTATTATTATAATATACGTTATAAATATTTTGAAGATATAAATATCTTCATCATGAAAGAGCTCCAAAATAAAAAGTTAATGATTTAAAAATTATCATCATCGTCGCAAACTTAGACCGGTTGTATTTCACGAACCACATGTCGTAATTCATTTTTTTTGTCTTTTATAAGAAACTTTATTTGTGCCATTTTCAGAATTTAATTGAACCTAGAAGTTACCGAATTATATTTGTTTATAGGACCAAAATTTTTTTATAATTTTAAAACATTCCTGAGGCTGTCCAAATACTCCGATTTCAATTCAATAACGTACATTAGATAGATTAAGTGTGTTTTTATAAGTAAAAAAATTGGCAAACTTCTATATGGTCTAGTTTTTATTGTGCAAAATTTTAAACAAATTAAATTAAAACACAAATAAATTTTAATCAAATTTGATAGACGAATTATGAAGGTCTTATGTGGTTGTGGTTGAAACCTATGTGGTTGAAAAACGTTAAATAATAAAAGGCTTGTTTCCCCCTCTTTTTTGTATGTATTGTAATAAGTAGAAAAAAATCGATGTTTTTAGTAATTTTTAAATATTTAATTTTTTTATTATTGTTTCCGACCTATTTGAGAGGGAGGATAAGTTAATTACTATTTTACTACTACTAAGAGACGCTTTACTTTATTATTATTGATATATTACCTTTTTCTTAGTAACTGATGCCCCCTGAGCTTCTTTTATAAAAGCAACCTCCCGTTCGGAAATCCATGTGTGTTCATCGGGACTATCGGCACAGACAATGTAGAAAATTATACAAAATGCAACTAGTTGTATTGTGATAATATGGAATCCCCAGCCCCAACCCAAGTTGGTAATAACCACACCGACTAAAGGCCACGTTACACATGTCGCTAAGGTATTGCCCATCAAAGCGGCCACGAACCGACCCTTTTCGGCTGGTGGGGACCATTTTGCTATTAATACCTGCAGAGCTGGATACACCAATCCCTGAAATTAAAAAAGGAAACAATGAAAGTGTATTTTGTTAATTTTTAATTAATTTACATTAATAAGCAAGAATTTTCTATAAATATAATATATATATATATATATATATATATATATTATATATATATATATATATATATATATAAATATGGTTTATTGGCTCAAATGAAATAAGCTGAATAATCCTAAGAACGATTGATGCAAGTGAGAAGTGACCTAAAAAGAGAAATAATGTTGAAATATATATATATATATAATATATATATATATATATATATATATATATATATATATATTATATATATATTATATCGGCTATAAAAAGTATTCCAACTTGATTTCTTGTACATATATGATTGATATACGTTTCGTACGTCATTTAAAAATTGTCTACAGTCGTATCAACATCACTATGAAATTTTCCAAATGTTTTGAAATATGCTTAGATAGAATATCCGATAGAGTGTTATATCATTTAAACAATGGTGATATTCAAGTAAATATTAAAAGTATTGACACATTATAGAAGATAAGACACTGTTGCTGAAATAGTTTTTATTCTTCATCTACAAATTAATGAAGAAACTCAGAATTCTACTTTTTTAAAGTTTTTTTCTTGTTTGGGTTCATCTATTAAACATTGATTAAACTGCAGCCAGTTTGCCAATTGAATAGCTTCCATGAACTATTATACAAGTCCTCGGAATTTCGACAGACCTGCTATCCTCCTCAGGCCCAGGCATGAATTGCAGTGATTTTTTTGTTGCCAATCAAAAGAATGTTACAATTTGAGATTACTAACCACAAAAAACAAAAAATGAAAAAATCCTTTGTGTTCTCAAAAATTGTAGTATCCCTAGAGATACTTTGGGTCTGGACTGACAATAAAAAAATTAATATTCACTTATAATTTTTATTGACGAAATTTAGTGAATTTTGTGATTCAATCAAATTTAGAAAACAATTTCTATTGACACTACAACATAAATAAACCTTGCACCGGGTACATTTGACAAACGTCAGGTTGTGGCATCCATAATACCTGCATTTTGATCTTGATTTTTTGCTTTCATTAACGAATTCTGGGAGGTGTTTAGATTCCTTTGGGCGTATGCGTTTATCAGGGATTGGTGCAGTTTTTCTTCTTTTTCTGGTTACATTTTCATTTTTTTCGTCACTTTCTTCGGATATGGGACTTCTGTTCTTGAAGTACAAAAGCGACCTAGCAAGCGAAAACTTAAATGACAGGTAATCTTGAATATGTTTTTTGGGAGCTTCTGCAGATAAAAATCTTTTTTGTATTGTAGCCAACTATCTGCAGCAAAAAAATCAATAAAGGCGTAAATACATCGTATTGTCCATTTATTTGTTCTACTGCTTATAGGGTACATTTATATATAATCCTACATAAGGGATAATCCTACATAGGGATAAGGAGGACATAATCCTCCAGTAAATCTACTCCACCCATGCTTTCATTGTAGTGCTTAATCACTGCTAGACGATTTATTTCTATTTATTTTTTATCTTTTACTGACCATTCTACTCAATTCCAAGGGTTCAGCCCCAAATTCTGATGAAGCCGTATATATTGGTTTGGAATCAAACCATTTTGTAATAACTATTTTATTGTTATTGTTAACGAGAATATCATGGGAGCCCCTTCCTGATTTTCTTAGATCTTCATCTGTCTTAAATGTCACATCCGTTTTTGGTATTCTATTTTTCATTAGTGTTCCTGTTACATAAAGCTTCTGTGAATGTAATGCACCAATCAATATTTTTGACGTAAAATATTTGTCAACAAAAATAGATATTCCTATTGGCAGGGTATCTGTAAGTTTTAAAACAACCCTTCCCCCGATATCCAGCCGTTCTAGTGTAAGTACCAAGCTGGATTAATGCCTTTACTTTCATGTGAAAATCAAGTGAAATCCCCCCGTAGTCGTCATGACAAAATTCTTCAATCCTACAGGGTTAGATTTTCCTCACACAAACTGTCTCATTAATCCTTTTCCATGAAAGGGAATCATTTGCTCATTGATTGACACTTTTTCAGTTCTTTTATTATTCAGACAACCCCTTTGAATCCATTTTCAGAATCTATCATTTTCTTTAGTCTCCTTGGTTACAGAATCATCGTCAACAATTTTGAGTCGTGGTGGAATGGCAAAAAAACGATTTCTTGACATGTCTGAAACTAATTGGTAACCTGGTATCCATTTGCCAAAACATTCGGATTCGTGGTAAATTATAAATACCAATATGCAAGCAGCATGCAATAAACGTTTTTAATTCTTCTGCAGAAGTCTCCAAAGATTTTTTAGTTTTTTTTACTTCCTTCATATTTGTGTACAACGCCATATATTCAAAAAAATTGTTGTCGATATATTTATTGAAGTAGTCAATAGGTCTTGGAATATTTACGGGATTCAAGGGATATTGCACAGAGGGTCGATAATGGGCAAATTGTGGTGTAAAATTGTGGTGTTTTCTTTTATTCTTTCCTGTCTTTTTTAGTAATAGAATTTGCCTCCTTTAAAAGCCGGGTTGCCAAGAGCATGTCATCATCCGAATCGTCATCTGATATGTCACTGATTTCAGCGTGATCGTCACTCCTTTCTTCCTCACTTTCAATAATTATTTCATTTTCATCCAGATTTCTAGGTTCATCCCATTCATCCCCATCATCATCACTGTCAGGAAAAAGAAAAAGATCCAAATCAGAGTCATCTAAATTCACATTATCTGCAATTTCCTGAAGTTCAGTCGCAGTCAGCGGCCTTTTAAAGGCCGCTGACTGCGACCAAAAATTTTAAATACACTATTGTTTAGGGCCCAAGGTTTCATCAATGATACCTTGTGTTTAGGGCCAACGAACTATTGTACCTATCATCAATATATCACAATTCTTTTAGCACTAAAATGCACTGATCATACACCGAAACATGCTAAATATTATGTACTTACTTTTATTATTGATGATTTTTTAGCGTCTGCTATTACGTATTTACTTACACACAACAAAAGTCTGACTAACTCATTTCAATCAGAGAACTACGAACACATTCGTAGTTCTCTGTTTCAATCGAGAAGCATGCCACGGCGCAATTTTCTACGCATAGTAGATGCAGAGAACTACGAACACTGCGTTCGTAGTTCTCTGGTAGATGCTTAACAGGGGCGATACTTACCAGCAGAATAAATGCATTTGCCGTCGAATGCGAAAAATAATTTGTTGATCCGTAGTATTATAAATGATAACTGGGGTCCAAGGAGCACATAAGCTCTCCGCTAACACCTGATGAACTTTTTCTGGTAATCTAGCTCTCAATCTAATCAAGTTTTTTTTAAATTGTGCAGCTTCTTTATATTTTTGATAATTTCTTATTAAAATAAAAATGTAATGAAATTTTAGTTTTTGTTAAAAAAATAGTTAACTCAAATGTTAAGTTTTATCAGTAATATAGTTTTCAGACTATGAGAATCAAACATTGATTAATATATTATATATGAGGAGGCAACATGCAAACCGGCTTAAGTCACACAAAAATCAAAGTTGAGTTAAAAAAATTATTACCCATGGTAAAAGCATGTTAAAAACCACCTTTACATGCAATACAACTTATTTCCACTATACCGGTCCATGTTAACCAGCTTATTTCCAACCAACCAATAGGAGCTCTGCAACTGCCACTCAGCTGACCCAGTGAGACTAACAAGTTTGAGGTTATGTGATAGTTTATTGGCAATGACGTATAATATGGGCAAAGTATTTCAAAACAATTAGTAATTACTTTATTATTTAAAGAATAATGGATGGGGCAGATGGAAGTGTAAGTGTTTGTGAAGGAAATGATGGGACTAGAACGAGAAGATTTTCAGGAGGAAAAAGGGAAAGTGAACAAACTACCAAGTATGTAGCTCCTAAAAGAGCCCTAGTTTTTGTATTGTTAAAGTACAACAATAAACGTCTCACGTGCGTAAAAATAAAGCCTGGTTACATCAGCGCTTTCAAAGAAGAGTTTTATAAACTTCCAGATGCGAAAATACAAGACAATATATTTGCCAATCTGATTCATACAACATACATCAAAAGACATAGGCCTAGGTCGGTAAACAAAAACAAAAATAAAAAACCTGGACTTGAGCGAAAGTACTTAATACAATACTTTTTTCCAACTGTCTGTGGTGCTGAAACTTTTATGTATTTAAAGCTTTTTCGCACTGTTATTGGTATTGAAGGAACTACAATAAAAATGTAGCCAAATAAGTGCATTTTGAGTTTGCTGTTGAAGGGAAAAGAAGAGGTGTCTAATGCCCGTATTTATAGTTGGTACCAATGACGTATAATAATATAGACTACGCAGTCCCCTATTCTCGCTATAGAATCGAGTGTCCGAAAGATCTCGGCTTAAGGTTGAAGGTATGTTTATTAGAACAGCGGCGTGTTCATTTATATTTTAATGACAATAATTATTTTTTTAATTAAAATTAAATATTTATGATTTCTTTTTGTCCCATCTATAAGAGAAATAATTATTTTGATAAAATAGTATGGCATTTTACTAAAATAGTAAGTAAATAACTCTCAACAATTTAAAATAAAATTTGCTTGTCACACAAAATGGAGAAAATGCTTTCATACGTCCATGATGTTTTCAAACACAAGATCAACTTCGTGATGCTTCGTAAGAAATCATGAACTTCGTGTATCTTCGTATCAAAACAATAAACAATAACAAAGGTATTCATGTTTTGGACACTTTTTAAAGCGTTCACCGAGTCTATATATTATACGTCATTGGTTGGTACTCAAGCTCGTGCTCCTCCGATAAGTCGAACTTACGTCAAAGTCATGCTCAAGTATTTGTTGTGTTCTATAAACGATACTTCGGGTATTCTTGTACAAGGTTGATCTCAAGCAAGAAAAATTAGTACAGAAAAGTAAATTACGAATAAACATCGAAAAAAAGAAGATTCTGTCTATTTTCTCATAATTGTGACTAAACTTTTAGCGCCAAATTTAGTTTATGCTACTTACTGAAATTTTGTGTTTGATATTAATATTTTGTGTTTGAAATTAATATTGGATATTAACTATTTTAAGGTATGTAATACATTATAAAAAATATTTATTCTACAGAATTAATTTCCATTTTGTTACTGTGTCTGAGGCATAATTTTAGATGTTCAAAATATATGCTTAGATGTATATTTGTTTTTGGATATATTTATGTGTTTGCGTTACAATCATTATAATTATATTGCATGTGTAAGCCATACGGTAAATAAATTAGTTAAGTATGTAAATTTTAGATGAGTGGAAATAGCAGTAAATATGCACCTTACTCAACAAAGGAAAAAGTTCTTCTAATCCAGCTGGTAACAGAAAACGGTGTGGTAGAGAACAAAAGGACAAACGGTGCTTCGGCAATGGAGAAAAATATGGCTTGGGAGTTCAGAACAACAAATTATAATTGCCAGCCTGAGGTCAACAACATCTTGCTGCCTGATTATACCATCAGGCAGCAAGACGAGATTCATAGGATGAAAATGAAGATTTTAGAAGAAGATATGCTGAGGACAAAGGCCTTAAGAGAAGCAGCTGAGAAGGAGAGGCAGAGAGCTACTGATGAAGCTGAATTAGCTTCATTGAAGTTAATAGACTATAAAAAGGGTGATTATAGATTTTATCATGTTTGACTTGTCACTGGAATTTGTCTATAATTAATTGTTTATTTTCAGGCACTAGAAGATCTTTTTCCTTTGTTGGGTACTCTGCAGTTTTAGGGAAAATGTAGGAATACGCCACAATATGTTTATTTACTGATGTTTTTCAATCTATATGACCAGAGGCTGGTATCATAGATACAAAATTGTGATTTATTTTCTGAAAATAAATCATAATTTTGTATTTTTGGTAACAATATTTGGTCATAGAGATTAAAAAATTAGTAAGTATAACATATAAAACATTGTGGCTTATTCCCAACTGAAGATAGTGTTTGGGAAGTATTAACTCAGTCTTTCAGTGGCCTTTTCACTTTCGGAGCACTGAATGTCAGAGGAGGGTATGTTTTAGCAGGTAGGCATTTGACGTAGAATCAGCGACGAGAGGACGTTTTAAAGTACCTCGGGAACTATCGCCGGGACTACGAAGAATGAATCCTGCACTAAGGTCAGTCAGGCGGCGTCCTGGACTGAGATGTCTTTTTAAGATTTCAGACCCCCCCCCTCTATAAAGACGAAAAAAATATACTTTGTGTTGTAAAATCATGTTTATTTTCTCTCTATTCTCCTTCCTGTTTATTTTATTTCTATATAGTATTTAATGTAGATTTAAGGTTGTTAATATTTTAATTTCTGCTGGTGAGATATGGTTTTACCTTTTTATTTGTTGTATAGTCTTTTGTTTTTAGATTATGTATGTTTCTTTTTCAGTTTTTTTAAGTATTGATTGCAATACATAAATCATCATATTTTTATGTTGTTTACTGAAAATTATAATAAATTACTGCTACTTCGTATATCTATATAATTACATCATATTTTTGTAATGTTCTAATTGTTGTACAGTTTTCTCCTGATGAAGCTATAAAATAAAATAATCTATTTTATAATATTGTATTTAATTATAACTGTAGAATTTTTTAAATAAAGAATAATAATATTCTAAATTTGTATTAATTTTTATTTGGTAAGGAAAGGTTTTATGACAGGAATCAACACTTAATTAAAAGGAGGGAAACTCCTTGTACTCAGTAAAGACATACTTGCTTAAGTTGTCTGAGCATAATGAGGGAAAAACCCTCATTTATTTTAAAATTAAAACAAACAAATATATGTTTATAAATAAGACAAAAACATACTTAATATAATATAGGTATTTAATTCTCAAAATAAACAACTTTGAATTGAACCAAGATTAGATATAAGAAATATATAAAATAAAATACTGAAATTATAAAAATAAAAAATTGGAAAAAAAACAGCAAAAAGTGTAATAAAGCTAATGATAATCATTCTGACATTATGAGAAATAAGGTAAGGTCTCCTAAAATTTAAACCTCGTTCCACATCATTATTATGCAAGATATGTATTTAATTTGGTTTGTAGGCCTCATTGCAGACAGGGAAACCATATTTTCCAGGTTCCAAATATCCATTTTTCAACATTTCTTACATGTGCACTATTATATCTATTTTGTTGATCATTGCCTAAAAAGATGTATCTATCAAATAACATATTTTTTTATTTAGCTAATTATCAATAAATACCTGGCTGTAATACTGGAGTATGTAGATAGTGCCTGCACTGCATACATATTCACTATTCATAATAATTCTGGAATTTATCCCCTTTCCATTCTAAGTTTTAATCAATTTTGATCAAATAATAAGCTGCCAATACTTGATCCTGGATGTTGAACAACAATATTAATCTCAAAAAACAAAAAAAATATTGTATTGGAAATATTCATAAACATAAACAAACGAGCTGTCATTTTTGCGTTCTCAAGCTCGACTTCGTGCTTGAGAACGGTTTATAGAACATATAGAACACAAATTTGATTCAAGGCCTCAAGTATCGATCGATACTTGAGCATCGTTTATAAATATGGACCTAAGATTAAATCTGAGTAGTGAGTTAAGTATTAGTAAACTAAGTAAAATATTAACATAGGTTTTAAGTAACCTGCCTCCGATACTTACAGTACGTGCTGCCTTTTCAAAGAATAAATTAAAAGTGTACTAGTACAGTCTGGTGAAAGGCGCAGCTAATGGCTGAAAAACGGATTCATTCATGAAAAGCATAGGCCTTTGATCTTCCCCCTAACCTTTACTTTAATCTTCAACAAATTCATCCACAACCGGAAAGTCCAATTCAAGAAGCTTATTATGTGAGACAACTTTGATTTTATACCTATTTTATTACTGCTCTACACCCTCAAAACCACATGTTCTACACTTGGACAGAGAAGCAGACAGGAAAAGACAGTGTGGAAAGCTGTCTTTTCCTAAGAAAGAAGCTAATTTTTAGGGCTGTTCTGTACTAAGGTTGTTTAGCGATGGTTGTGTTTCTTAAAATAAAAATAATATTGTTCTGAGAACACCTATTCATTTTTTGGAAACACAAAATAGCAATCCAAAGGATTTTATTGTATTTCGCTGTACGCGGAGATAGTTTTTTACCCGCCGACCGTGTTTTTAGAAGAGCAAAAAATCAGTTGCGAAAAAAATCCATAATTTTAATATAATAGGAATACCATGGCATCTATAGTGGTATAGGCAAGGTAGGAGCACTAGGAGAAGATTGGCCACTTTTTGATACTAAGAAGCTAAGTGAATACTATAAGGACATCCAATCAATTAGTGAACTGAAGAAAATTGAAATATGCTACCGGACACAATTAGAAATTGAACACCTCCGAAAAAAGCGAAAAGTATAAGTAACAAAAATATTGTGTTGGTAAAAGGATTGAAAAACTACAAGTATGAAGAAAAAGAGGCGTTTATATCTTTGAGAAAGAAAGGGAAAAATAATCTTTAACTGGAAGAACTCCCATTTCCTCATGTATTAACCAAAGAAAAGACAAAGGTGTTCACAAACTTTTGAAAAACCCGCTACAGCAGGTGCTAGTGAGGAGCAGAAAGTAATGAGCGACTGTCTCGGCGATGAGCGCTGTGACTTCCGACTTTCGTCGTATTTAAAAAAACTGTTTCTTTGTTGCATTTCATGACAATTTTTGTCACTTAGGTACGGTCTATGTTATTTTTTTATAAAAATAGAAGTTCATTAAGAAAACCATTGTTCCTTTATTTTATTGCTTTGCTTTTTTACTTTATTTACAATCAAATCATCTTATGTCCACAACATTTTACATGCAAAACGACTTATTTCCACTGAATTCGTGCAAAAGGTCTTACGGCCAAAACAAAATAAATTTTTTAAACTATTTTAAACAATGTTTTAATCTCATATTTGGAACCAATACTATTGCATAACATTGATTAGAACTTATTATCCTTTTTCAGAGCAAAGCTACAAGTTTTTAGTCCTCTCTGAAAAATTACTTATTTGTGACTTAAGCTTGTTTGCATTTTACCTGCTAATATTAATTGCTAAGTGTAGTATGGTACAATTAATTGATATGTGCGCTACATTTAAAACTAGACGGTTTCTTGTGTCTTTTAAAATTTTTAGATACGCGAGAATCAATAGTTGCTTCTCATGGCAGTTAACATGTTAAAATTTTAATGGATGCTTTTGGATGCTGATAATATCTCCATCGAAATACGATCATTTGTGAAAAGTAGTTTGATGTATTTATTATTATAAATAAAATCTGTTAATCTAAAATATTTGCTGATTGATTTAATGTTTGTTTATTTTGAGATTAAATTAAAATAATTTGAACAATAAAGTTGGAGAGAATCTAAAATAAAAGACTGGTCCAAATAATATGAAATTGATTTTAATGTAATGTTTGGAAGTTGTACTTACACCTGCTGATCCAATGAGAAATCTACAAGCAACCAGCAATCCATAATGACCCATAGCTGCTGGAACACAGACAGAATTTAAAATCAGCGATACTATTGTGGTCCAAAATATAACTCTTGCTGGCCCCCATAACTCAGAAATAGCTCCCGCTGGTAGTGAAAATATGGTGTAGCCCCAAAAGTAGCTACCAAGTATTATTCCTTGAATGTGCTCATCCCAATCGTATCTTGGTCCATACTAAGAACAAAATAAATGTTAATTGTGTTGTAATTCTCATACGTCAATAATATTTGTAAACGATGTATATAAATACAGACTGGTTGCTCGAGGTACTGCGGTCTGCGGTACTGCGAAGTTGACTTCTTAACAAGGTATTTACTCAATACACCCGGCGGCTATAGCACAGTGGCCAAAATATTGGCCTTCTAAGCCAGTGCGCACGAGTTCGATTCTCGGCACCACAAGGAGAAATAAAGGATTACATCGATATTAGGAAAACAGGGACACACTCTTCTCGACTAGGGACCTATCAAGGCATTGATTTATATAAAACACAACAACACTAGGTAGAAAAAGCAATAGGAAAAACTACATACATAAAACAACGCAACCCTGTCCCATGGTGGAATCACGAATGCAAAAGGGAAGTTGAATCTAGCAAAAGAACTTTTAACCAATACAAGCGCTACAAAACTGTTGAGAATAAAATTGAATACAGAAAACAACGTGCTATAGCCAAAAAGACAATTAGAAATGCCAAACGCCAGCCATGGACTTAATATGTATTAACGTTAAATGCAAACACTCCCATGACTGAAGTATGAAACAAAGTCCGAATAATATTCGGATTAAATAGTAATCATAATATCAAAAGCCTCGAAATAAATGGAAAGACAGTTACTAGTAATACTGAGATTGCCAAAATCCTTGCTAACACATATAAAAACCGATCCAGTAGGTAATATTAATTATAAAAAATCTTTCATTAATTACAAACAGCAAGAAGAAAATTAGCATTATACCTAACACAGATGTACCGTGAAATTTACCCATTTCTCAATTATTAGACTATACAAATTTCCTGAAAAATGGGATGAATCCACAGTTATATCTATACAAAAATCATAGTATTAAAACAAGTCCCTAGTCATACCGACCGATATCTTTAACATGCGCCATGTATAAGTTACTAGAAAAAATTATCAATAATAGACTTAGATGACACCTGGAGAGACAAGATTTAATTATTAAAAAACAAAATGGTTTTAGAGAGCAAAGGTCAACTATATAAAATATCATAGATTTGGAAAGTGACATTTCTGAAGCAATCGCGCTAAGGAATAAATGTCTAGCCGTTTTCTTTGACATATCAAGAGCTTTCGATACAGCCTGGCACGATTATATAATAAAAAAAATTACATAGTTGGAACATCCAAGGTCACTGTTTCTTCTTTATTAAAAACTTCCTTCAAAATGGAGCTTTCAGAGTTAGGATAAACAACACATCAGATATAATGTATCCAGAAAATTGCATTTATAGTGGCAATCAATGATATTCTCAAAAACCAAAATCGCCTATAAAGGCACGCGTCTACATCGATGATGTTTGATGAGTTTGATGAGTTTTTTGCAAAGGTAAAAATATACAAAATATATTTTGCCACACACAGAACTTTATACTTAGAACACTTAGAACTCTGGTCACAAAAAACAGGTTTCTGTTTTTCTACTGAAAAAACTCGTTTCATCCTGTTTTCTAAGAAAAATGTCACAAACACCCCCAACCTAAGACTATGTGATGAGAACTTAAAACGTGTAACGTCAATAAAATTTTTGGGCATGACATTCGAAGAAACTCTTTGATCTTATCTTGTCACAAGCGACTAAATCTTCTAAAAACTCTGGCCAATAAAGAATGGGGTGCGGATCGCCAAACACTTAATGTTATACAGCCACTAAGACACTACTAAAAAAAATTTGACAGTCTTCACAACCTATCTTTACGTATAATATCTGGAGCTTTATTTAAGTGTAACATACGCCGCAAAAATCAGGTCTAACCAAAAAAAACCCTACTATTTACAATTGTTTTACAGAAAAATCCCAAATCTTTTCATAAATAAGCCAAGAACTGCCAAACCTTTCTACGCAAAGATTAGAAACTATTAGAAAACTACGCAGAATGCTTTTCCTCCCAATCGTCCTCAATTCCTCCATAGCAAATAAAAAACCTTTAGTGCCTAACCCGCCTCAATTCTTTCGACAAACAATCAACAAAACCACAGTTAATCAAATCCGCCTTCAACGATATGTTTCACAACTACAAGGATTATATACATATATACAAAGACGCATCTAAATCAAATGAAGGTATTGGTGATGCAATCATAACCCCAACAACGACAAATAAATACAAACTCCCTTAAGAGTACTCCATTTACTCTGCTGAACTATATGCTCTATATCAGGAAACCCTTGCTGTCAACGCATCCAATAATACCAATTATATTATCATCACAGACTCTCTAAGTTCCGTACAGTCAATCCAATATGTATACCCAACTAATCCTTTAGTTATCAAGATAAAAGAATAAATCCATACCGCTCAACCGAATGGAAAAAATATATTATTCTGGATACCATCCCATATTGGAATACCAGGAAATGAAGAGGCAGACAATTCTGCAAAAGGAGCTGCAAGTAGTGATAGTGCGGAGTGTACTAAAACATTTAGTTGCGGTCGTGAAAGCGGCAGTTAAATTTAAAGTGCGATATATGCGGGAAGAAAAGTGGAAAGTGTCATCGGCCAAGCTACGCGATGTTAAAAAATCGATAAAACTCTGGCCCACATTACCAACAAGTCGGAGAGACCAGGTAATATTAACGCAACTTCGACTGGGTCATACGCGATTAACTAATAGCTACGTGTTTCCAACAAATAAGAACCAAGATGTGACATATGGTATCCAGAATAATATAATAATATAACTGTGATGAAAAACTTACAACCAAACATATATTAGAGAAATATCAAGCATTAACGCCAAAGCGCATGTTGTACAATATACCAAACAAACTTACCGATATTTTAGGTCTACAGTACAATATTTCAAATATAAAAAGTTTCTTAACCTCAATTAATGTTTTAAATGCTATCTAAACTAACATTATTGTTAGTTATTATATATAATACAATATATATACAATATAATACAAATTATTGTTCGCTATCATTGTTTCGCTAATAGCCAATTTGGCTGATGCGATTTAATTAATAAAAAAAACAATATTAAAATCCACAAACACCCTTCCGGCAAAACACGAAAAAAGAAGAGCTATATACGAACGACGACACGCCCCTTCACGCCGAAACCACTGGTGGGGAGGCGAGTAGAAAATATAAATATGGCCTCCGTAGTACAACGCGGAAAGAAAAAGAGAAGAAGTCAACAACGAATACGCAGGGATCAAAAGAAGAAATGAGTCTTTAGCAGAAGAAGAAGACTACGCAAACCCAACAGAGGTCGCCAAAATCATGAGGAAACTAAAAGGAAGCAGAATAGCAGTACCAGAAGGAGTACACAACATCACCTTCAAGGAACTACTAAAGAAGATAATAGTACAACGGTACTATATCTTCAAGTACTGCTTGGAAAAAGGACACTTTCCAAGCAACTGGAAACACGCGAAGATAATTCTTCTACTAGAACCTAGATAAGATGGAAGAAGACCGTAAAGCTACAGGCCGATATCCCTCCTAGAAACAATTGGAAAATCCTAAAAAAAATCATCTACAAAAGACTAATGAAACACGCAGAAAGAAGAAGAATCATCCAAGAGGAACAATTCGGACTCAGAAAAGAAATAAATTGTGAACTTTAACTAGCAAGAGTCATCAGCGACATGAAGATAAGGTTTAACAGAAGACAAAGAACAGGGTGGCCATACTGGACATAGAAAAAGCATACGACACGGTTTGGAAGAAGGCACTAATCTTCAAGATGGACAGAGCTGGACTATCTCATTATTTAGTTAACATATGTGACATGTATTTAACTAATAGAACCTTTCAAGTTTCAGCGGACCACAAGATGTCGATGATCCAAGAAATCCAAGAAGGGATGCCACAGGACAGTATTCTATCGACCATTTTGTATAACATATTTCTTTCAGATCTACTAACAGACCCAAGAACATCTACAGCCCTCTACGCAGATGATACGGCAGTGTATGCAACAGGTAAGGATGACAGAAGAATCGCCAGAAACATAGAAAACCACCTAGGAAAAATCACGGAATATACCGATAAATGGAAAATCAAAATCAAAGAGAAGACACAATTCATCATGCTCACACAAGAAAACAACCCACCAGTGCAACAAATTACAGTAGGAGGAAACAGTCCACCTCGACAGAAGACTAAACTTCCAGTTACATACACAAAAAACCAAGGTAAAAGCTAATGCTGCTAAAAGACTAATATTTCCTTATGTTTTCAGGACCAGTCCATTAACGGAGGCCAAGAAGATCCAATTATATCAGGCCTAGTGATACTTTATGCTGTCCCAGTTTGGAGTTCTATAGCGGAGTACAACTGGAGAAGATTTGAAGCCACAGAAACATCATGCTACAGGAACATCGACGTATCAACATGGGAAGAAAGAATATCCAATGCAACCATCAAAGAAATGCTCCAGTATACATCTCTGAGGGAGGTGGCTGAGAAAAGGAGCAGATACTTCTTCCACCAAGCCACAAGGAGACTCCGAAAGACCAGGGACATCCTCGAGAAAAATCGGGTTCAGAGGATCTTTAGACAAACCCACAGACTGATCGACCATCTGGTCAGAGTCTAGTCGAGTCGTTGCTGAAGACAACCAAGCAGGAAAGTAGGTAAAATGCCACAAATTAGTACCTACAGAAGAAGAAGCCATGAAGTCAACGACAGAAAATCAGGAACCGAGAGGAAGAAAAATCAACATCAGGCGGTGCAATAGCTGGACGTCAAAAAAGAAGACTATGATATCTTAAGTTAGCTTTAAGTGTGAAATGTATATATTATTAGGGCAATAAAATAAATATTTTTATTTTATACAACGCAGCGTCAGTTTCAGCTTACAAGCGAAGCAGTAACATCTCCAGAAGATGCCAATCCCTAGTGTTGGCGAAACGTCGAGAACTAATCTCAGAAGACAACGGCCTAAGAGCCCGAACAAACAGTTTAACAAGTTAGAAGATGGCCGTGAAAGCCTAACGCATTTTAAAGTATTTTTACTTTGGGTGGCGGGACATATTGAAGGGAACGAAAAAGCGGACCTCTTGCTCATAATTTAAGAACGAAATTGTTTCTTGAATCCGTTAATTTCTGCACTTTGTAATTTTTGTTCTAAATTTTTAATATGTTTAACCAATAGACATTTTAACTAGACATTTAAGTGTGAGAATATATTTTTCTTCTTTCGTAATGAGAAATGAGTAGTTTAAAAATAACCAAGCACTTTTTACATATCTTGTGTTGTTTTTTTTTTAAATTTTATTAACTCTTGTTTTCATTTTTCAAGATAAAAAAATCGGGAATATTTTTGTCAAGGCATGGAATAAGATAATGATAAAGCTTCTAATATAGTAATTATTTGTTTAATTGATGGATTCGACCGTTACTTGATGGAAATTCGTTCATTAATTCATTCATTCATATGTAACAATAAAACACCGAAAACTTTGTTTTCAAAACTTCCACAAAATTTATTATAAAACTTTATCACTACACCTATTTCGGCTGGTTGCCTTTCTCAAGCGATCTATTTTTGGCATTGCGTTTACACATTCAAACAGTTTTTATATTGGTGGAGATACGTAGACGACGTACTGGTATGTTTCATAGGAACTAACAGGCAACTCTATCAATTTTTATTGTATATTAATTCACTTCACAGTCATATTGAATTTACAATAGAAACAGAACAAAATTAATCCATAAATTTTTTAGATTTAAAAATTATCAGACTTAAAAACAAACATGACTTCTTCATATTTCATAAACCTACCCATACTTACACGACTATACACAATTTATCATCATATCCCACACAACATAAACTAGCAGCCTATCCATAGTATGTTACATAGATTAACAGAAATTCCGATGTCAGAATACAACTTTGAGACATAATTAAATATCATTAAGCAAATAGCAGTAAACAATGGATACAACGAACAAACAATTAATAAAATTTTAAATCAAACACTACACAAGAAAGCCCTGAAATTAGTATTTCCACCACCAGAGAAAAAACCCAGTACCTTCTGCTCAATTACATATACAGGCAAAATATCAACAAAAATACCCAAACACATAAAAAAGAACTACAGCTTTCAGAACAAATAACAACTTGGGCAGATATATTAAAAACAACAAGAGCCAAAATAAAAAGCACTTACACAGTGGTGTATACAAACTTAAATGTGTCCCCTATCCAAAAACTTACATCGGTCAAACTGGTAGAAATTTTAATAAACGAATAGCACAACATAAAAGGGCTTTCAATAATAGAAAAACAGATTCTACATACGCACTTCACCTGCTAGATCATAATCATTCTTTTAATGACGAATTTAAAATTCTTCACATTCAAAATAAAGGTATTAAGCTATCTTTGTTAGAATCTATGGAAATTAACAAATTAACAACACAGACATAATTCTGAATGACCAACTTGGGACAATCAGTTCTTCCCTCTTCAACCTATTTCATTAAAGACTATACAGTGTAAACGCATGCCAAAAATAGATCACTTGAGAAAGGCAATCAGCCGAAACAGGTGTAGTGATAAGATTTTATAATAAATTTTGTGAATGTTTTGAAAACAAAGTTTTCAGTGTTTTATTGTTACATATTATTTTTTTATTTGTACATTAGGTTTTAACATTATTCTATTATACTTACATCTGGTAAACCCTTTGGTGTACCCGACGAAGTGGTAATATCGTCTAGCAGACATTCCGGCGTCTTCTTTGATTTACCTTTTGTCATAGAGATAATTGCTATCGCCATATTAACTCTCGTTGCATAATTTATATACGTCGTACAGAAAACCATCACTCCTATCCAGAAACGGACAGGAATTCTACTACGCCCTGAAACAAAATAGTAATTAAAATTATTAATTACCTTCGCAGAAGTGCAAAGGGAAGTTTTACACATTTTTCAATATTTACCACACGAGCATACATCACAGTGAATCAATGTTGAATAAATATAATATCATACATATTTCGCCACACAAATAAACGTATTTTTAACCCAGTCTGGTTATGCAAAAATCATCGATTTCGCAGCAAAATTTTTCGCAGATATCTGAAACTTTTGAGATATAGGTGGGGGTTACTAGATGACGAATATATGAAAAAGTACTCGTATTTTTACCTTGCGTTTTTTTTAAACAATAATTTATGGTCACAATTTGATTTTTTGTCTATAAGTTTTTTCCCTTATATTTTACATAAACAATATATCATTTTTTATATCAAGAATATCTTTTTTTAAATTAAAATTGATAAATAATTTACAGAGATATTTGCAAAAAAGCAGTTTTTTCGCAAAAAATTTGTGCGAAATTTTCCCCCGATCGGTCATATAGTTTAAAAGTTATTTAATTTATTTATCCCTGAGGCTAAATATTTAAACTATTGAACTTGCTCTATTAATGATGCTAGACACATTTAGCAAATTTCTTAGGTTTCTTGAAGACAAATTATCTCAGAAGTTAAATGCATATTGCATTTTCATCGAAATTATTTACAAAATAAACGTTTGAAAAAGTGGTACGTATTTTACTTATAAACAATTGTAATTTCTACATTTTTCAAGCTACAGACTTTTACGTAAAACCATTGGATAGTTGGTAAAAAAACTCACATTTAAAAAAACCTTCTATGACCAATAGGAACGAAGTTAGGGACTATTTTTAAAAAATCAATCTCAATTGTTTATAAACATTAAAAAGTAAAATTTGCACAAACTTTGATTGAAAATCTAAACCTCATATTGAAACTTATAGCTATAAAATTCATTTAATTTTTCGAAACTTACAGCTCTTTGAAGCGAAGGAACTTTCGAAAGATTAATATAGGAAAGTGGAGGGATAACTCAAACTGAAACATGTAGGAAAAATTTACATTATCTCAGCTTCCATTGCAGCTAGAAGCTTCTTTTGTTAAATCTAGGATAGCTCGTCGAAATATGAATAACTACATAGTTTTCCCTGGCCGGGAAATATGAGAAACTTCGGAAAAATTGAGTCCATTTGAAATTTACCATAAAAACTTACTTTTTTTAAATTTGACTGGAATAGTCTGTGACAGTATTAATAATGATGACATAATTTTCACCCCCCGGAAATCTCGGAAAAAAATATATTTTTTTCATTTTATATCAGTGATGTAATAATACTTATATATTTTATAAATTGAATTTTACATTATATTATTATATTCCTTATATTAATTAAAATTATTTTCTACTTTCACGATCTATATGTTTATATATGTGTGTACAGTACGAGGAAGGTAAACACATATATTTATGTTTTTAGATTTAAATATCTCCAAAGATCGCAGAGTATACCGTCTTCGTGTCCCTACATTTTATATGTATTCATGTGAATAGGATAGCGGTCATCTATATAATAGAAAACCGGTAATATATCTTAGTATGCGTAATAAAGGCATGATGAGTATCAGCTGCAACGCTCCAAAATTTCGTCAAAATAGTCCTTAACTTCGTTCCTATTGGCCATAGTTTTTTTTTAATGTGAGTTTTTTTAACAGCTATCCAATGGTTTTACGTACAAGTCTGTAGCTTTAAAAATATAGAAGTTATTACAATTGTTTATAAGTAAAAAACATACCCCTTTTTAAAACGTTTATTTTGTAAATAATTTCGATGAAAACGCAATATGCATTTAACTTCTGAGATAGTGTAAGTCTTAAAGAATCGTATGAAATTTGCTAAATGTGTCTAGCATCATTAATAGAGCAAGTTCAATAGTTTAAATATTTAGCCTCAGGGATAAATAAATTGTGTAACAGGCTTTACTCCCTTCTCTGATAGAATAATGACACTAGAACTTCAGTCAAATAAACAAATTATAAATATTATACAAGTATATGCTCCTACGGCTGATAAAGATGATGATGAAATTGAAAGTTTCTATTACGACTTGGAACAAATTCTAAAATCAATGAAGAAACATCATACTACAGTAATAATGGGCGATTTTAATGCCAAAATTGGACATGGATGTGTGGACGGTTATGTGGGTGACTATGGATTAGGAGAACGAAACGAACGAGGAGACCGTATGGTACAATTTTGTCAAGCGGAGGAGTTAGTAGTTGCTAACATTCTTTTCAAGTTACCTAACAGACGACTGTACACATGGAAATCTCCGAGTGACACCAAAGGTAGAGTAGTCAGAAACCAAATTGACTTTGTCCTTGTTAGTCAAAGATTTCGCAACTCTCAGCTCAAACCTACCCAGGAGCAGATATAGGCTTGGATCACAATCCTGTAGTAGTCACATTAAGAATAAAACTAAAGATCATTAAAAAACACATACAGAAACAAATTGACGTGAGAAGACTGAATGAACAACATATAAAAGAGAAAACAATAGTGAACATCAAAGAAAATTTACAAAATATAGAGAAACTGAACAAAAATACCGATAACATAGACCAAAAATGGGAGAATATTAAACATGCCGTAATGTTGGCAGGGAGAGAAAATTTAACACCGAAAGAAAGGAAACATAAAGAATGGATGAATGAGGAAATACTACAGTTGAAACGTGAAAGAAGGTTACACCAAACAAATAATCCGATAAGATACAAAGAAACAGATAAACTGATAAAAAAGAAAATAAGAGAAGCTAGAGAAAGATGGCTAAGTGAGCAATGCCAGGAGTTGGAACAATTGGAGCGAAAATATGACTTTTTTAATGTACACAAAAAGATTAAAGAAATGACAGGAAGGAGAAGAACAACACAGACAGGACAGATCAAAGATACAGATGGTATAATTATAACAGATTTACAACAAAAAATGAACCGATGGACAGAATACATATCACAACTGTTTGATGACAAAGATAGACAAGAAATCTCAAACGAATATACAGATGATACAGGGCCTGATATAATCGGAGAAGAAATAGAATATGCAATCCAACAAGCAAAAAGTGGTAAGGCCCCCGGTCCTGATGAAATTCCCGTAGAACTGCTCAAACTACTCAAAAAAACTAAAGCCTTTGTCCATTTTTTTTTATAAATATTTATCTATCGTATCTTATTCTATTTATGTTTTTTGTCACTACTAATCTTATTAATTTTGAAAGGCAATGAGTGTTTAATTGTGTTTTGTCTGATTGTAATCAGAATAGTTTTCATTTGTGATTGTAAATGCCTTCGTTTGTTACTTTTTCGATATCGCTATTTAATTTTTAAAGCATCATCTTTAGTTTATCTATGCCTATGCTTAAAGGCATCCTTTTGCGACTAACTGAACAATTTTGGAGGTATTGTGTCTCCTTGTCGGTCGTCTCTTAAGTTAATACTCTCCTCCGTATACATACTTTTATTTTAGTAGTTCGACTATTTTGCAGCGTTCTACATAATCGAATGTTGTCGACTAACGACGAAATTTAAATTTAGTGATAAAAGCACTTACAAGAACTGTACCAGTAAAATATGAGTTGTTTTATGGATGCATACAAAAACATTAGAAACATATTGAACAAAATATCCAAAATGTAAGGGTGCAAAAATAATATTGAAGTTAATAATAAGTAAGTAAGAACAAAAGTGGAAAACATAATTTTAAATTTATAATCTAGGAAAAGAAAATCGAGAACTTTATGAGAAGAACAAAAATGTCACCTAATTGTACAAGTAACAGTTGTTTGTAGTTACTTTCAGCTACTATCGCTATAAACTCATATTATAGTAGCTATGACGCCAAAAATTTTCAACGTATATGCTACATGGTGAAGGGGATAGGGACATCGATCAAAACATAGCGACTAAATTAAATGAAAAAATCTTCTACACATGTTATTGCTCTATTGAATGAATTGAGATTGAATAAACCGAAAATGAGAATGAAATAAATTCCTTAGCGACGATATTATCAAATTTCAGATATTATGACTAAAAACAAACACAACTAGAAAGTATAACTGTTATAATAATTTAAGACTTATTTCCTATTATACATACGAACACAATGTCTGAAAAATATTAATTATTCACGATACATTAAAATTTTAACTCGTCATAAGACTAGAATTTCCTCTTTTTTCTGTAATTTGCTTATTATTATAAATTAAATACGCAATACAAGTTAAACCGCAACTTCGGTATACATTATTATAACCTTCACCGTGACACTTAAGGATGTTGGCGATTGGTAGTTAAAGAATTTTCAATGAATATTGATATTAAATTTTTTCTAAGGCTCGTGGAATTTGCACTATAATATTATAAATATGAAATTAAAATAAAAGTCCGCCAAATGTAACAGTAAAACTTAGTTTATTCTATGACATCATTTGATGGTGTGTTTTAACTCTGAAACTTAGAGAACAGTAAGAAAAAACAATATGATTAAACTGTATAATGATGAAAATATTAAACGTTAGTTGGTTCGTCTTAATTATATGCATTGTAACCAAATGTGTTATAGTGTGTAAAATTCAAACTATCTGAGTCACGAGTGGGAAGTTTATTGTCCAGCGCAGCGGTTGTTTTGAAAGTGCTCTCGGTGGAGGAAAAGTTATCGATAACTCCAGCAATAGAGAAAGGTGAAAAGCAATCGGATGTCGTTCGCCGTACGGGGCTGTCTCAGTCGACTGTGACTACGATATGGAAGGACAGAAAAAAGTGGCTTGAAGCGGAGATGGAGGGCGGTAGCAGGAAGAAGTTGCGGAAACCTAAGTACGAAGATTTAGATCACTCTATGCTTCAGTGGTTCCAGCAGCAGAGTATGAACCATATTCCACTTTCTCGGCCTGTGGTCAGAAAGTGTAGTTTCTTGCAAAAAAAGCCTAAGTTTTTTGCAACTGAGCTTGGAATTGAAAATTTCAATACATTTCAAGCGGAGAGTACCGCGATGTTAACAAAAATGTAACGAATAAATGGCTAGAAAACGTGTGGCCTGGACTGAAGGCATGATATGCATCAGACGACATTTTCAACGCTGATGAGATTGGATTGTTTTTTAAAATGACACCAAACAGAAAATTTAAATCGGAAAAGTGCGTTGATGGAAAGCTCTCTAAGGAACGAATTACAGTTTTAGTGGCCGCTAACATGACAGGTTCGGTGAAGCGAAAATTATTGTAAAAACATAAAAAATCTACCGGTGACGTATAAAGCAAACAAGAGTGCGTGGATGACTTCGAAAATGTTTAAAGAAGCGATAAGAAAGTAGGATATCGAGCTTAAAGGGAAAATTTTTTTCTGCTTGTAGACAATTGTCCTGCTCATTATGTACTGTACGACCTTCAAAACATTGAACTATGTTCAATCTAGTAAACACAACGAGTGTCCTTCAGCACATGGGCCAAAGTGTCATTAAGAGTTTAAAAAACCATTACAGGAGAAGACTTTTGATGGAATTGGTTGAGAACAATGGCGATATTAAACTAAACATTCTTGACACCATCCTAATGATTAGTAAATCCTAGGGCGATGTGACGAGCAATACAATAAAACATTCCTTCACTCAAGGATGGCTGGAAGATCAAGGATTGACTGATGATCCTTGCCTGATGATGATCGACTGATGATGCCATTAGAGGTTTGGGCCAGACTGTTTGAACTTACTATCACCTACAGACAGAAGAGCAAACAGATTTTGAAGAAGTTGATGAAAATATAGCTATGTCTGGACTTTCTGACGAGGCCATCTTACAAGAAGTTTGTGTAAAAGAAGAAGAAAACAGTGACTCGGAAGTGGAAGCGGCGCCAGAACCAGCTCCGACCCCTAAGCAGGCATTGGATGCGGCAAAAGTACTGCATTGATTCTTCATCCACCAGGAAGACGATATGAGTGCTGTGGAAGATTCTATGCATCTTCAGGACAAGGTCAGGTCAGTTCTGTGGAAAGAGAAAAGGAAACAGACCAAGGTGACAGACTTTTTTGGTAATATGGGCTAAATATATTTTACAGTAGCATGTGGTGTACCCTTTGCGTCATAAAAAACTGGTACAACTCTTATAACCGAAAATCGTGTTTTTTAAGTTGTGTAAGTTGATCTTATCACATATGATGTCATTCTAATTTCTATGGCAACGTTGGCAGTTCAACAAAATATTATATAAAATCAGTTAAAAGGAGGGCTGTGCGACAGACACATTATAAAATTACAGTAGATGCATTCCAATGTTCCCTGTGCCAATACCCGACGTTTAAGATGTTTTACACATTTTGGGCATTAACGCAACCCTCTCTCTGGTTATTAAATTTATTAGATACGGATTTTTGTTGTTAATGATAATAATAATACCTTTATAAAAACATTAAACATTTTTGAACGTTCTTTTTTCATTTAGATTTAGTGCAATTCCGTTATCTGTGATGGCAACAACGAATTGATTCACGTTTACGTTAAGTCTGAACACAGGTTTACATTGGGAAAAAAGTGTACTAGTTTTATATGACGCGAACTGTACAATACAGTGTTAATTTGTTTATATTCATTATATTCATAACAACATTAAGAAGAAGATGACAACTCCTTTGATTTTCATGTCTCTTTTTCATGGCTGTTTCTTTTATGACTATTAATACATTTTCCCTTGTACTCTGTGCTCATTGTCAGTCATGTTTGCATATCTGTGATTTGTCGAAGTCTCTGACACTTAGGGGTCTTGCAGTTTCTCCTATATAAAAATTGTTGCAGTCACAGAGTTTTTATAGATGCAGTTATTTAATATTTTTTGTGTACTGTTAGGTTTGGTTTTGGTTTGGGCAGAATAGATGTCAGTGTTGGTTGTTTTGAATGTTGTGATGTACTTATTTCCTATTTTTTTTTAAATTTTTCTGATAAGCCCTTTACATGTATGGTATTATTGTCAACTTTAAATACTTTTTGTGAGCGTTTTTAGATTGCTTATGGTGTTCTCTCGGAGGAACCTGTAACCTCTAGAGAGCGCGTCCCCAGGTGGCGGATAGGGGAATGCCCGACCCGGTTTACCGGTGGGTAGGAGGGAAATAAAATACCTCCCGTGGACCAACAGGTAATTCACCGAATGATTGCCGGTATAAGCAATCCCCCACTTATGACCAACGGCTGCGGGCGGATGAGTTAATAAGTGGAAGGGCACTCTTTTGTCCAAGGGTTGGGAAACTGGTCCTAAAGACGGATGAATCGAAAAATATGTCAACGGCGTAAGGATGCAGAAGGCAACGGGGAACCACTGCATTAAAGATTCTTAGAGTACCCCTAGTAAAGTCATGAATGGCAAATGACAAGTAGAGTAAACAAACTTATTGATTATGGAGCACGGAATCCAAGATCCGGCAGGGGAGGAATAATTGTAGATCACAGGGCCTCCCAGGTCGTAAACCAGAGAAATCCTTGTGGACTTAAGACATTGAAAATAGCAACCTGGAATGTCTGAAGTTTATATGCAAGTGGTAAATTAGCAAACGTACTGCTTGAAATGGAACACCTCCAAATTGATGTTTTAGGTATAAGTGATGTACAGTGGCCAGGTTCAGGCAAACAAATTACAAATAATGGAACCATACATTATTCAGGTAACAACGAGGTCAATCATCGCTATGGTGTTGCTATCATAGTTGCAAAAAAGGTCAATTACTATGTGATAAGTTTTACTCCTTATTCTGATAGGATCTTATCAATACAACTACAGTCTAAAAAAGGTATAGTAAATTTTATTCAAGTTTATGCTCCTACGGGAGATAAAGATGACGACGATATCGAACTATTTTACCATGATTTGGAACAAGTCTTAAAATAAATGAAGAAACATCACACTACAATAGTAATGGGCGACTTCAATGCCAAAGTTGGTCAGGGAAGAGTGGATGGATATGTGGGGGAATATGGTCTAGGAAATAGAAATGAACGTGGTGACCGTTTGATATAATTTTGCCAGACGGAAGAATTTGTAATAGCTAATAAACTTTTTAAGCTACCAAAAAGAAGATTGTATACATGGAAATCTCCCGGTGATACAACGAATAGAATAATCCGAAATCAAATTGACTTTGTCCTTATTAGACAAAGATTTCGTAATTCTATACTGTCTGCCAAAACTTACCCTGGAGCAAACATCGGTTCAGACCATAACCCCATAGTAGTCATATTACGAACCAAATTAAAACTGGTTAAAAAACCCACACAAAGTAGAATTGATATTAAGAGATTAAGGGAAACACAAACAAAGGAACAAACTGTAAAAACTATTACTGAAAATCTACGTAATGCCCAAGAACTGAATAAAAGTAGCTATAACATTGAAATATATAGAAATCGGAAAATATAAAAGTAGCAATAATTAAAACAGCAAATGAAACCTTAAAAACAAAGAATAGAAAACATAAAGACTGGATGACTGAAGAAATACTACTATTAATGAATGAAAGAAAATCATTCAAAACAAAAAAACCAATTAAATATAATGAAACTGATCGATTAATAAAAAAGAGAACAAAAGAAGCTAAGAAGAGAATGTTACATGAGCAGTGCCATGAACTAGAAGAAATTGACAAAAAAAAGGACTTTTTTAACATACATAAAAGAATTAGAGAATTAAGAGGAATGAGAAAAACACTTCAAACTAGGCAACTAAAGATGAAAGTGGTGCACTTATAACAGACATAAACCAAAAAATGCAGAGATGGAGACAATATATAGCACAACTTTTTGAAGAGAGAACATAAGCACCAAAAGAATTTAAGGATGATACTGGGCCTGACATTATACTAGAAGAAATTGAATATGCAATGAAACAATCTAAAGGTGGTAAATCTCCCGGGCCTGATGAAGTTCCTATCGTATTACTTAAAATTGTGAATACTGAATCTATTGATCTTCTTTTGGATCTATTCAATACCATATATAGAACAGGTATAATACCTTAAGAATGGCTCCAATCAACATTCATACTGTTTCCCAAAAAAGCCAATGCAAAGGAGTGCAATGAACATCGCACCATAGCCTTAATGATTCATGTCTTGAAATTGTTTTTAAAAGTAATTCGCAATAGAATACATAAGAAATTAGATGAAGGCATAAGTAATACACAAATCGGATTTAGGAAAGGACTAGGAACACGAGATGCACTGTTTGTAGTAAGTGTTCTTTCGCAGAGATGTTTAGATATTAATCAGGAAGTAGATGCCTGTTTCATTGGTTTTGAGAAGGCATTTGACAGAGTGTAGCATAATCAACTTAAAGAAATTTTATTAAATAAAAACATAGACAGTAGAGACATTAGAATCATCTGTAACCTCTATTAGAATCAAACAGCAAAAGTGAAAGTTGAAAACGAACTGACCGAGGATATCCAGATACGCCGTGGGGTCCGCCAAGGGTGAATTTTATCACCCTTGTTATTCAATTTATACAGTGAAGCCATTTCAGAATTAGTGTTTGCCGAGATCAGTGAGGGCCTAATAATAAACGGTGAGCCACTTAATAACATAAGATATGCTGACGACACCGTCCTTCTGGCAGGAACACTAGAAGAACTGCAACACCTTGGTGAACAACTAAATATATATTGCAACGATTATAGACTAAAAATCAATTTGAAGAAAACCAAGTTCATGGTATTTACAAAAGCACAAAACATCAAAGTTAAGCTAGTACTAGATAATACAGAAATTGAACAAATATCTTCGTACAAATACCTTGGAGCATGGATCACAGAAGATACTGATCAGACAAAAGAAATAAGATGCCGCATTGAAATTGCACGGTCAACTTTTAATAGAATGAGAAAACTTTTTTGTAATCGCGATATCAATATATCGCCCCGGATAAGAATGCTTCGATGTTATATTTTCTCTACCCTTTTGTATGGAGTTGAAGCTTGGACACTTCCTTTTTTGAATCTTGTGAAATTCTATTCGTTTAAATGACAATGAGTAACCAGTTTTGTTAAAACTTTTGGTATCAGTTTTTTTCTTCTTGAAATGCATGTTAACTAGAGATCTAGCTTTTGTTTTTTGGACTATCTCGTTTTTTGATGTTTATGTTGCTAATTTAAATATCTGTTTGTTTGCGTTGGTTTTCTGTAAACTTTGGTTGGCTATCCTGTATCCTCTTTTGAGATTAGCACATCCAACAGAATAATTATAAAATAAAGTAGCACTGAAGTAAAAATAATTAGAGCACATAGCACAAGTTCAAACACACTGTTCAAAATTCTGAAAAAAGTTACATAGATCAAACATTCCAGAACAAACGAGAAATATGACAGTATTGAATACATTATCAATTAAACATTTAGATAATGCGTATCTAAGTATCTTCTGAATCGTAAAACTTCAAATATTAAATGACGGACAGCTGCCAGTTTGTAATTTTTTTTTTAAACCCTTTTCTCTATTCGAATTGCTGAATATAGGCCTCTCCTAATTCTCCCTGCACATTGGCCCTGCAGTTCTTTTAATATCGTCGGTCCATCGCATTTGCGGTCTTCCTCGTCGTCTTTTGGCTTCATATGGTCGTCAATTCCCGATTTCTTTATTCCATCGGCCATCCGTAAGACGTTCCTTATGTCCAGCCCATTTCCATTTCAGTTTAGCTGCCTGTTCGACAGCATCTTTTACTTTTGTTCTATTACGAATGTCTTCATAGGTTTTATGGACTTTGAGTGAGATACCCAGCATCTGTCGTTCCATAGCTCTCTTTTTTTCTGATCTTCTCCATGTTTATTTTAGTGAATGTCCAGGTTTGAGCTGCATATGTAGGTACAGGTAAGATACAGGAATTATAAACTTTGGTTCGCAGTTTTTGAGATATATTTTTATTTTTAAGTACGTATGAGAGTATTCCGAATGCTGCCCATTCCATTTTTACACGTTTGCATATTTCGGTAGTCTGATTTTCTTTGCTTACCTTGACATTTTGACCCAGATATTTATACTCATCTACGTGTTCTATCGCTGTCCCTTCGATGTTTGTCATCTTTGTTTGACATTAGTTGAGTTTTGCTGAAATTCATTTTCAGTCCTTTTTTTAGGGATTCTGTGTGTAGCTCCTCAATCATCGTATTCAGTGCATTCCACGTGTCGGCTATTAGTACTACATCATCTGCGTATCTAAGATGGTTCAAGTATCTTCCGTTAATAGGGATTCCCTTATTTTCGTAGTCTATTGACTTAAAAATATCTGCTAGGGCAGCTGTAAATAATTTTGGAGATATTGTGTCTCCTTGTCTTAATCCTCGATTGATTTTTACTGGACTTGTTTCGATTCCATTACCCAACGTCACTATCATTTCAGCTTCTTCGTAAATATTATGTATTGACTATTATTGTTGACTAATGCTTCTTCTATTCCACAGTTCTACGCTATCAAAAGATTTTTCATAATCTATAAAAGCCAGACATAATGGGAGATTGTATTCGTTAGTCTTTTCTATTAGGATTATTAAAGTGTATAGATGGTCACAGATGCTGTACCCTTTTCTAAATCCGGCTTGTTCTACCGGTTGATATCTGTCAAATTTAATTGTTAACCTGTTTGTAATAATCTTTGTAAATGTTTTGTGAAGTTGTGAAATTGGTCGATACTTTTTCAGGTGTGTGGTGTCTTCCTTTTTTTTTGTATTAGTATTGTTTTAGCAGTATTTCATTGTTCGGGTATGTTGTCTTGGAATAGACATTTATTAAATAGTATTTTTAGATATCTGATGGCTTATTCTCCGCCTTCCTTCAGCATTTCTGCTAGATTTCCATCGCTTCCAGGATGGATTCTTCGTGGCTTATTTCGGGCCCGAAATTGTAAAATTATACTAATTTGGATATGTAGCAAGTTATACCTCATATGAAAGCTCTTCTGTCACCCAAACTGCTCTTAGATATATCTTTTATAAGAACTATTCAGTATGACCCTAAATTTTTCTGCGATTCTGTTGGGAAATTTCAAAATTGTGCAAGTTCCATATTCAGTAACAATAGTGTAAAATTGGGTGTATTATGCCGGTGCTCTAAACCTTTTCTGCAAACACTAGAAAATGTTAATTTATTTTCCCAATTTAGTAGTTTCATGTGATCCAGTTTAGAAAATAATTTTATAAAATGACGCTATTCTTCCATTTAAAGATACTTTAAAACACCTTAGTTCAGTGCCTCATATTATGTTGGAGACAGGATGGGAAGTAACACCACAGCGCCATAGAAGTGTGCAAGAAAATCATAATATCCCTCTCTATATAAGAGAACTGGTAGAAGAAAAAAGAAGAGCTCGACGCATATGGCAACAAACGAGAAATCCACTAAATAAAACGTACCTTAACAGGATAAGTCATAGACTAAATAGAGCATTACATGAAGAAATAAACGACTCTTTTCAGTTTAATATTTCGAACCTTCACATGAAGACCACTCTATATGAAAAGCTACAAAAAAATTTAAACGGCCGATAATAACAAATTAACCTTTAAGAAAAACAGAGATGACCTGAGCCCGCACAAACGCAGAAAAAACAACAGTATTCGCAGAGTATCTTGCAACTGTATTCGCAACACCAGATACTAATAACGATGAAGATGATGATGAAATGTTCCTCGAATCTCCATGTCAACTATCTCTTCCTCTAACAACATTTACTCCGACAGAGGTTCGACAATAAATAAAAATTCTAAATCCTAAGAAAGCTCCTGGCTATGATTTGATAACAGGATAATTACTTCAGAAGCTACCAGAAAAGCGGTGGTGTTATTAACAATAACATACAACAGCATAGTACGTCTTCGATATTTTCCAATAGAATGCCCACATGGTATGCCCACAACGCAATCAAATTCATATCGCCCTATAAGCCTACTCCCAATAATGTCGAAAGTATTAGAAAGGCTACTATTACATAAAATCGAAGCCCACAAAAAGTTGTTTCCATAAACGAAATTATGCCACAACACCAATTCGGATTTAGACGTAAACACTCAACTACCCAACAATGCCACAAAATAGTAAATATAATTAAAACAACTCTCGAAGGGAAAAGTTTTGCGCTGGAGTGTTTTTAGATATACAACACGCACTTGATAGAGTATGACATAAAGGTCTCCTCTACAAACTAAAATTACACCTAACAGACCAACTATACTTTATACTAAAATCATATCTTACTGACCATTACTTCCAAGTCAAAATTGAAGACAGCTACTCAAATTACCACATCGTATAATCTGGCGTACCTCAGGGTGGCATTTTGGGCCCATTTCTGTATCTGATATTTACAGCAGACGTTCAATCAGCAATGACACCTTCTTAGCTACATTTGCCGATGACACGGGAATCTTGGCAGTGGATATCGAACCTAATGTAGCATCACAAAAAGTACAAAATCATTTAGATCAATTACAAAACTGTCTTAAGCGATGTAAGATCAGTAAATCAGTACAAATTACTTTTACAACAAGACAATCTACATATCCACAAGTTTATATTAATAATAATTCCATTCATATAAAACCAGTTGTCAAATACTTGGGATTGCACTTTGATGAAAAATTTACATGGATAACGAACATTAAAACTAAAAGGAAACGACTAGATCTTAAACTAAAAAATATGAACTGGCTATTTAACAAAAGGTCTCAGTTATTTTTTGAAAATAAACTGCTTCTGTACAAAGCTATACTTATATCAGTTTGGGCATATGGAATAGAACTATGGGGCTGTAGTAAACCTTCAAATACGAGGATACTTCAAACAGTCCAATCCAAAATACTCCGTATTATAAGTAAAACTCCGTGGTATGTAACTAATCAAACACTTCACAATGATCTGGACATCCCATTACTTATGGATATAATAAAGAATCACTCAATGAAATATAAAAATCGCACCTTTGATTACAACAACGAACTGAATATTATTTACCCAACCACTTGCCGAAAGATGATTGAAGAGGGTATGGCCAGAAGACCTATCGCAATAATACTTGAGAACCATTACTGGACGGTATCTAACTCAGTACAGACTATTTACATATTACTCTGTGTATAGAGTACATTGTTAACATGCAATGTAACAATAAAAAAAATATGTTGGATAATAACTAATTACTGCAGCATCCTTAGTTTTAATATTATTTTTACTGGCATATAAATATTTGATGAAAAATTACAAAAAATGTTGAATGTTCTTGTTTTATGACTTAGAAGTTTTTCAAAAGCTACATACTTAAAACATCTTCTGCCAAAGCTGCCATTTTTATAGTTCCATCACGTTTCCTCATAGCACAATCCGTGTTTGTTATATTTTCGTTTACTTTATAGCATCCACTGACAACTTTTGGCAAAATAGAACGACTATTATAAATTTTAATTTTGCAACAACAAAGCTAGTTTGATATCTCTGCTCTACGCATAAAGATAGGGATACAAGTCAGTAATATGGATTTACAAATATAAACAACAAAAAATAATAAAATTTGCAATACCACTTACCTACAGTTACTTGTAAGCTAGATGGATGTGCTGGATCAGGCATTTTAAAAAATATTAAGTATAATTTGAGAAAAAATGACAGTTTCTACTACGTGACATTAAAGGTGACATTATTTCTAAAAACATACAGTCGTTGTTGAGGGTAACCAATAATGTTGCTTAAAATTCTTATTTTGTTTTATCGTAAAGAAAGATTTCTTCTTTGGTACTTTGAAAGTATAATATTGTCGTTTATATGGAAATGATCTTTTGATTATAGGGAACGCCTCTTTAACATTGCATTTTTCAATAAATCACCGAATAAATCAATCACATTCCCCTGCCGTCGTTCATGAAGTAAAGAGCTACTTACTGTCAACGAAGAAAAGAGTTGCGTGTTTGTGCCAGATAGACAGAAGCAAACCTAGCCTTGTAAATTGTATAGGTATTTTGAGCATTGTACTTTGTTATAATATTATTTTGAATTTTAGTATGATAAAAATAATTTTTATTCATTTTTTTTTGTGGCCAAAAATTTGACATTTCTGACTGATTCTTTATGAATAGGATGGAGGGGGGTTACCCCTGTGTAGCGTTTACGCTACTGATTAATCCAATATCCAATTTAAAAATCGTATTCACAGAGCCCCTCACGAAACTTCTTGTGTTCCGCCAGCGATCGATCTTTAAATGGACATTTTTCCCCACACGCGCAGTAGTCGCTTAAAAAGGAAGATTGGTCGAGTCTGTACGAGAACGATCAGTTTTGGTCAGAACTCAGCGGAGACACGCCAATCAGTGAAATTTTCTCACGAAAAGTGACGGAATTGGAGCAGTAAAATAATCTGGGACGAATAAAATAATACCTAATTTAATAATCATATCTTAATAATAATAATAAGTAAATTTTAAAAATCAAGTTTCATTTATAAGAGTTCTACATAAAAAGGAAGATTTTTTTTGGCGTGCTGCGACTCCATATTCCGTCACTTCACTTGAGAGTATTCTCATAAGAATATTCCCTCAAGGAATAGTTACAGAATTTATTGAATAGTTAACAACTTGGTTATGAAGTTACCGATTTCTCCGAGCAGATAGACCAGTGCCTGGTTTGACTAAATTAGACTCCCCTGGGTTTGTCCTTACAGTCACAAACTGATGTAACCGTGCCAAGAGGAATTTTCCTATGAACTTATGGGGCTGTAAAGATAAGTTGTTTGAATGTGTAATTTTTTTTGTTACTATCTATTTTGTTAACTTTTCATATACATATGATCAAGTGACTACATTTTGATAAAATATAATTTTGATATTATTGGGAGAGGGAAAATACCTTTCATGTTTTATGAGGTTTTATTTTAATTAGGATTTCAAGAGTACTGACCAAACTCACTTTTTTTTATATAATATTTTTTTTAATACAATACATTTTGATACAATAGAATTTTGATTTTGGGAAAGGGAAATAAATTTCATGTGGTTTTTTTTAAACATTATATAAAGAGTATTGAAGACTCACTTTTTGGATGTAATATAATATAATTGTAATAGATTTATCGAGTTTGATATCTTTACAATATTGTAATTTGTATCTCATTTTAGTTGAACTAGTTAAATTTAAATTACTACCTTTTGCGTTAAGACTTTGGCTACGATACGGACTATTCTTGGTGTTACTCATATTTTAAACTTTATTTGGCCAGTGGTAGTGACTGTTCGCTTGTTGAGGAGCTATTAGGTCCTATTGTATCTTTACACTACCCACTACCACTGTTATTTAGTTTTGCATTATATGTAAATTGTTAATACATATATATCGATATACACATTTTTATAAATATATTTATAGTTACTATTTTGAGTTTTATTTCAGTTCTACTAACCAGTATACAATATGGCAAGACAAGATTGGTATTTAATATTTTGTATTTCAGGTTATTATCTCCAGTAGCATTTGTTTCCAGTCATTTGTTACTTCAAAATCTCAACTATCGTTGAGTTGGCGCCCTTCTTCTTCTCTTCTTATCGTCCTTTTTCTATAAATTTATTCCCAGTGACCTTCTTTAGTTGGATCACATTTGATATTACCAGGTCTCATTTCGTTTCTTGTCTCATTAGCTTAGTATCCTTGCTATCTGTTTATATCTTTAAAGCCACAATCCAGTGCATTGAAGCTAGCCCGAACACTCACTTGAGATTTAGTGTCTCTTTGGCCATTTAAATTTTGTTCCTCTGAGCTTAGCCATATTTTAGTATTTTCATCACATCTCTTCCAGTTCTTCTGGAATTTGGAAGTCCTACACATCCTAAAATCCAATACTCCCGGAGTATTGAGGTTTCACCTGATCTCAATGTAAATAGCAAATTAAATTCAATTGCTAATATTTATTATGAAAAATATGTTGACCCGTTTTTTGTGTTTATAGAGTCAACAAATATAAATAATATTAGAGTTCTTTTAATAATATAAAAATTGCGAGAGATATTTTTAATTTAAAATTAAATAATAAGTAATAAAATTCGAAACAAAGGTTCAAACAGAATTTCTTTAGAATTTAATAATTATCAATCTGCAAATACATTCCTAAATAAAAAAAATTTATTATATTTTTTTATTATGCGAGTCATCCCAAGTTTTTATCGGTAAGTTCTCTTATGCAACAAGAATTGTGGAAAGCCCTTTATGAGGACGATTCCAAAGGTAAAGAAGAATGTTCTTTTGAAGATATATTTGATTTGACAGAATTGCAATAAAAGGGTGATGTTACGAATATTTATTATTTGTATAAAATGTATTTAGTTAATTTTTAGTTCTATCATGTTACCCAAAATTTCCCGTTGCTACTGTTCCATAAACTATGTCAAATATAATATCAAAACGTCAGAAAACAAACTAAACGTCACTAAACGTCACCGATTAGAGAAAAATTTAAATAATTTAATAATTTAGCAGACAGCAAGAGAACAGTAAGTAATGGGAATTAATTAGTTTTTTTATATTGTTAATTTTATATATTGTAGGAATTTGAGTTATTTTTACGCAAACAAAAACAGTAAACTACAAATCCGTCAACTGCTGGCTGTTCAATAAAGATAAATTTCCAATAAGCTCAAATTCTATTCATCACACGCGATTGCTGAATCACACAATCTTACAAGGTCTACGAATATGGGTCCATCAGTTGCTGGACGAACCAAAATTGATCTATGTCCTGTGTGCCGCAAACCATATCGTGAAGAACGGATGGTAGAATGTACAGAATGTAAAAAATGGTGCTGTTTTGAATGCGTAAATGTACAGGATGATTCCGAAGTAATTGGTGATGGCAGCTGGAAGTGCCCTTTTTGTGTAGACGCAGCCACTAAGAAGTCTCACCGACAAGGTTCCAAAATCAAGAAATCTTGTTCTGCAACCTCCTTAAAAAGTTCCTCATCAACAAGCAGCAAAACAAAAATAAAGCTTCAACTTCTACAGAAAGAACGAGATCTATTACGTCAAGAAAGAGAGTTAACCAAGGAGTCTAGGAGAATCATAGAAGAAGATGAGTGCTCGAATGATAGTCAGGACATCGATGAAGAGAAAATAATTGAAACTAACCCTTTGGTCAATAAATTCCTTTCTTTAAATATAGATAAGCCCTTTATCTACAATGTTGCCCCTTTAACTCCAATACTTGTTAAGCCTTTGCCAACTTATAACAATAAAAGTTCAGGTATATTATATAAAAGAAGAGATCCTGAAGATCTCCCTATTTTTAATGGCAATCCACATGATTGGCCTGTTTTTATTAGTAGTTTTGAAAGATCTACTGAGCTATGTCAAGTAGATAATCATGAGAATTTATTAAGATTACAAAAATGTTTAAAAGGTCCAGCAGGAGTCAGTGTTTCAAGTTTTTCAATTTTACCTCAATGTGGGCCCCAAATTACACCTACATTAAAAATCCTTTTTGGAAGACCTGAGCAAATTATTGAAGCTCATATAAATTCTATTCGTAGATTACCATCTCCTAAACCGGAAAAACTTGAAACTCTGGTAGAATTTGCTTTAGCAGTTAAAAGTTTATGTGTTTTATTGGAAGCATCTAATTTAAAATACTACATTAATAACCCTACCCTTATGCATGAATTATTAGAGAAACTACCTTCACAAATTAAAGTTAATTGTGCGATATATCGCAGTGCTTTTCATAAATTTCAGGGATTAAGTGAACTTGCTGATTGGTTGTATAATCTAGCAACAAATGTTTGTTCTGCTATTCCTACACTAGCACTTAATGACCAAAGTAATAACAAAAGGCAATTTAATAATAATGCGCATGCTAGTATACATGAACCAAATGCCTCCAGTGAAACACATAATTGTAAACTGTGTAATCAGAGAGATTGTAAAAAGATTGCAGGTTGTTCAGAATTTCAGATATATTCATTATCTCAAAGATGGGAGTCTGTTAAAGCCTTAAATTTAGGTAGGCTTTGCTTAAAGAAACACAGATTTCCCTGTAAGTATCCTGTAAAATGCAACAAAGAAGAATGCCAAAGGAAGCATCATCCTCTTCTTCATGAATTTTCAGAACAAGTATCTAATAAAAGTACAAAGCTTATCAAAAAGGAAAACGGTATGCAAACAGTAGAATCACACCTCTTATCTGCAGATGAAGAAAGTAAGGCACATCAAGGAACACGCTTTCGAATACTTCCCGTTGTTTTAAGAAATAGAAGTAGGGAGGTCACTACATTTGCCTTTCTAGATGAAGGGTCTTCCGTTACTTTGTCAGAAGAAAGTATTGCTAAAAAGCTAAATATAATGGGAGAGCCAGAACAACTTTGCTTAAAATGGACTGGAAACCAACAACGCTTAGAAGATGCGTCAGAAAAAGTATTGTTTTCTATTTCTGGTGATTATAATGGGGCCAAAGAATTTGACCACCGACCAGCCAGAACGGTAAGAAAATTAGGTCTTCCAAAACAAACTCTAGATGCAAAGGCGATTAAAAAAAGCTTTCCCTATTTAAAAAACTTGCCTTTTAAATCATATAAGAACGCTGTTCCTCAGATCTTGATAGGCTTAGATAACTGGGACTTAGCGTTACCACTTCGAGTGAAAGAAGGTCTAGAACTTCAACCGATAGCTGCAAAGTCCAGGTTAGGTTGGACTATTTTTGCAATGTTTTCAAATAATGATGTAGAATTAATCTACACTTACCACATTTGCGAATGTAGTTCTGAAAGCATTACTAACCAAGAACTCTTTAATACTGTTCTTCTCTACTCTTTAATACTGTAAAAAGACTTCTTTTCAGTTGAAAGCCTCGGAGTTCAAAATATTAAACCGTCTGTTTCCAAAGAATTAGATAGGGCTATTCGTATACAAGAAAGCACCCAACTTCAAATTGGTAACCAATATAAAATTGGATTACTCTGGAAATATGACAACTTGAAACTCCCTAATAGTCAACCCATGGCTATTCAAAGACTGGAGTGTATAGAGAGAAAAATTAAGAAAAATCCAAAACTAGGTATCAAAATAAATCAACAAATTCAAGATTTTCTAGAAAAGGAATATATTAGAAAACTGTCAGAACAAGAATTCTTACAGCATCAAGAAAAAACATGGTATCTTCCCATATTTCCGGCCTTTAATCCTAACAAACCTGACAAATTCAGATTAGTTTGGGATGCAGCAGCAACCGTACAGGAAATATCCTTAAATTCTATGTTATTAAAAGGAGATGACTAACTTGCTTCTCTATTAGGCGTCCTCCTACGATTTCATGAAAGAAAGTTTGGCTTTTCTGGAGACATCAAGGAAATGTTTCTTCGTGTAGGTATAATAGAAGAAGATCAACATGCACAACGATTCTTGTGGCGCAATAGTAGCTCTGATAATCCTTTGGAAGTTTACGTCATGACTGTGATGACCTTCGGAGTTACCTGCTCACCCAGTTGTGCACTATTTGTTAAAAACGCTAATGAGAAGAAATTTAGTGTAGAATATCATAGCGCTGTTGATTCCATAGTAAATAATCATTATGTCGATGATCTCTTAGAATCAACAGACACTGAGGATGAAGCTATCCAATTAACAAAAGAAATTGCCTTAATTCACGCCAGCAGAAATTTTGAAATAAGAAACTGGAGATCAAACTCTGAAAAAATAATGAAAATCATGAACATCACTCACGAAAATAACGAGAAAGTCAACCTAGATCTAGGGAACAATAAGAGCATGGAGAAGGTTCTAGGAATGTCGTGGGATTTAAAGGGAGATAATTTTATTTTCAATTTAAAATGTAATAAAGGAAACAAAGATGTTTTAAGTGGATTAAAAAAGCCAACAAAGCGAGAAATTTTACAAATCTTAATGTCTATATATGACCCTTTAGGTTTGTTAGCAAACCTTTTGATTTATGTGAAGATCCTTTTACAGGAAATATGGAGTAGTAACATTTCTTGGGATCAACCAATAACCAATGAACAGTTTCAAAAATGGCTTGTTTGGTTGAACCAGCTTCCAGAAATAGAGAAGGTTTCAATTCCAAGGTACTTTTTTAATAAACTCGAAAACTGGAAGGATACCAATACACAAATGCACATATTTGTAGATGCCAGCGAATATGCAAGTGCTTGTGTGGCATATCTAAGAATAATGAAAAAATATGTCATAGAGTGTACTTTGATTGGAGCGAAAACACATGCAGCACCATTAAAACCACAAACTATTCCTCGACTGGAACTTAATGGTGCAGTAATGGGTTCACGGTTTGCTAAAAACCTTTGTCAACATCTTTCCATACCTGTGCACAACATTGTTTATTGGACATATTCTTCAACAGTTTTAAGCTGGTTAAGAAATGAAGACCCAAGAAAATTACCAAAATATGTAGCTTACAGAGTGGCCGAAATTCAACAAAACTCAATGGTATCACATTGGAGATATGTACCTACTAAGAATAACATGGCCGACGAAGCTACCAATTGGACAAAAAGTCCCAATTTGAAAAACACGAGGTGCTGGTTTAAAGGTCCTGATTTTCTGTATCAATTAAAAGACAGTGGGCCTCCAGACACCACCGTTAAAAAGGAAAAAGCTGATGAAATCTTAACCACTCATGAAGTAAAATTTAATAGTCCACTTTTAATAGATTTAAAACATTTAGTCAATTTAGTAGAATTTTAAGAGTAACTGCGTATGCGTTTCGATTTTTAAGAATTATTTATGCAAAACTGATGAAATCTGAAGAGCCTAAAGGAATATTAACTGCAGAAGAACTTTTAGATGCTAGGAATATGTTAATAAAGCAAACTCAATGTGAATATTTCAAAAATAAAATAAAACAATTAAAAACAAATAATTCTGGTAGTTTACAGAAAACAGTTAATAAATCAAGTAGTTTATTTAAATTATCGCCATATCTGGATGAAGATAGTTTACTTCGTATATTGTAGTAAATGAGATAAGACAAAAATTTTATATACCAAAACTTAGACAACTAGTTAATAAGATTAGGACCAATTGTCAAAGCTACCAGGTCAAATTTGCTAAGCCAAAACCACCAGAAATGTCACCTCTACCGCCATGTAGACTTGCAACATTTACTGCTTAATTTACGCACACTGGTATGGATTATTTTAACAAACGTTACTGTTGGAAGACGGACAGAGAAAAGATGGGGAGCTTATTTACGTGTCTCACGACTAGAGCAGTCCATCTCGAAGTAGCTTACAAACTAGATGTGGATAGTTTTATACCATGCTTGACACATTTTATTAACAGAAGAGAACGACCAAGGCATATTTATTGTGATCGAGGTACGAATTTTATTGCAGCTGAACGAGTATTGAGAGAAGAACTGCAAAAGGTTGACAGTAAATTAATAGTCAATTCACTGATTAGCCCAGAGCTAAAATTTCACTTCAACGCACCCCTTTCCCCACATATGGGTGGGGCCTGGGAGCGCCTAGTAAAAGCGGTTAAAATTTTGTTATATGATTCATTACCAACCAGGAACCCTACTGGCAGAAAACATAGTAAATTCAAGACTTCACAAGACAAGAATTCACTTACTTATCTTCCAATAGAATCTGAAGAATCTGAATCTTTAACTCCAAATCATTTTTTAATTGGATCTTCAAACGGAGATAAACCAATTGGATTTTTAAACGAAGACATTAAAGTATTTAAATTTAATTATTTATACAGAGAGCAATTTGCAAATAAATGTTGGCGACGCTTTATTTCTGAATACATACCTGAATTACTACTTAGGGCAAAATGGCATAAACAAGTTCTACCAATTCAACAGGGCGATATTGTAATTATATGTGATAAAGATAAAGATGCAATTGGCCAAAGGGTAAGGTAATTGAAGTTAAAGATATACCTGATGGGCAAGTGCGACGAGCAATAGTTCAAACAAAAAGTGGAATATATGAACGTCCTGTTATAAAATTAGCGGTAATACCAATAAATGGAGACCAAAAAGATGATGAAAAATAAGTGGTACAGTCTCTTTTTTGCATCGAACTGTACCGAGTGGGAGTGTTACGAATATTTATTATTTGTATAAAATGTATTTAGCTAATTTTTAGTTCTATCATGTTACCCAAAATTTATCGTTGCTACTGTTCCATAAACTATGTCAAATATAATATCAAAACGTCAGAAAACAAACTGTCACCGATTAGGGAAAAATTTAAATAATTTAATAATTTAGCAGACAGCAATAAAACAGTAAGTAATGGGAATTAATTAGTTGTTTTTATATTGTTAATTTTATATATTGTAGGAATTTGAGTTATTTTTACGCAAATAAAAACAGTAAACTACAAATCCGTCAATTGCTGGCTGTTCAATAAAGATAATTTCCCAACAGGTGATGTTGCTTTGTATTAAAATGCCATAGGCCAAGATTTAGAAGGAGACAACTGCTCCAAATTATTAGGTCGGAATAATTATATTTGGTTTACACAACCTATAATTAGTAAGAGAACCAGAACTTCCAAAAAGATATTGTTCTTCAGCTAACCGGCGGTCGAAGTAGGGAAGCTACACATACAACCAACACAATATAATTATGGCAACTGTTTTTTGTTGCTGACTCGCTGATAGAAATAATTTTGAATAACACAAGTAAAGAAATAGAAATTATCAAAACAAAGTTTTCCGTAGAACAATACTATACTCAAGAAACGAACAAAAGTGAGTTGTTAAAAACCACTCGCGCAGAACGTAAGGCTTTAGATAACTTTGCACATATCGGAGAAACAATTGTACTCCGTTAGAGTATCTAACAATCGACTTGCAACTGCTGGGCTTTAGAGACTGGTGCCCTTTTAAAATGTACATACCCAGCAAGCCTGAAAAGTATGGTTTAAAACTTGTAATGATGTGCGATGCAAAAACAAGCTATATACGTTCTGCTTTGCCATATATTGGCAAAGAACAGCGAGATCCACAGAAAGGTTCAATTCCTATCCAGTAAATTTTAAAGCTAACTGAGGGTTAGGGTTCCAATCGCAATATTACCATGGATAACTGGTTTTCATCGTGTAAATTAGCCGAAAAATTATTAGAAAAAGGTTTAAAATAATGGTTGGGATGCTTAGAAAAAATAAAAGAAAAATGCCTTCACAATTTTTTGGAAACGAAGCGATCAGAAATTCCGTCCTCAGCATTTTCATTTACGCAACAGTTGACACTAGTATCACATGTTCTGAAACAAAAAAATGCGTTCTATTAATTAGTTCTATGCACCCGTTAGACAAAGTTGATGTAGTTACCAAAAAACCAGAAATATTTCTATTCAACAACAGCATTAAGGGGGCGTCGATACCTTCGATCAACTATGTCATGCAAAAACCGTTGCCAGGAAAACAAGAACATGGCCACTGAGAGTTTTTTATGGAATGTTAGATGGAGGTGGAGTAAACACAATGGTTTTGTACGAACTGAAACATTCTGAAGAAAAAAATTACGGCTTTCGAAAAAGTTAAGGGAATCTCTTTGTGATTATTTGGGATACCCAGCCAAAATACCCACTGTAACTCTTAAGAAACGAAATCGTCGATGTTATTATTGTCCGAGAATTAACGATAGAAAAGGTCGCTATATTCGTGTTTATTGCAAAAATATATGTGTGCAGAACACCAATTTAGTGTATGTGGAGATTGTAAATAATATACGAATAAAAGATACCATTTTTCAAAGTAAAAACGTTGCACGTCATAATTTATATGAAGTCACTTATATTTAAAATTTCCAGAACGTCAACCTTCGAGTTCCAATTTTTCTAGCACAGCTTATAATACGAAATCCATACGAAACTGCTCGATCTTTCATAGGCGTCAACATGGTATAATAATCAGAAAAATGTAATCATCATTATATAGGGAATTTTAGAATTATATTGATTAAATAAACAAAAATATTTGTTATTATTAATAACATAAATTTTATGAAGTAACTCTTTAAGTCTCATATTCCACAAAATAATAATTTTAATTAAATATATTATACAATTGGACGCAACTGATATGGGAATACTTCAAATTTTAATGACAGTTCAGCATATGGCAAAATTGTTTAAAGTGTTACCGCTTCTTTAGAGTAAGAATTTTGTTTTTGATTTCTTACACAATTTGATCGTAATATATTATACAGATTGAACAAATTTAAAACGGATCCTACAATTTAATATATGTCTGTTTGAATTGCATTTGAAATAGTGGACCTATATAAAACTTGGACAAAAATAAATCCATACCTGGGTTTAGACATTGTATAAAATATCGTTCAACTATCTGTCTCGCAACAATGTTGTTTGGGTAACAATGTTGCCAATCGCCGTGTAATAATCCGATTTGCGGATCTTTTTGAGAGTTATATCTTCTTCGTATCTTTAAATAAATAGGATATTTGCCTATATTTTTCATTGTATTTACCAATCTACTACAACAGACTAATAACAAAAATAAACTTAATTAATTAATTAAATATTTGAGAATTAATTAAATATTTGGGAAACATCAAGGGAATGAGGTTGGCAACACCGCTCAAAGAAGGGCTTGTCTAAGGAAGCGATAAGTGGTTTGACAGAATAATAAAATCGTAGATTTATGTGTAGCTTTCAATTTTTATGATTATAGAATCCAGCAGCCCGCTGAAGTATTGGATTTTTATAATATAATTATTTGACAACCTTTTGTTGGCCAATCACCTACAGCAAAAAAAATTGAGCCGAAATACATAATATTTCGTATGTTCCAAATTTATTTCGTTCAATCTGTATATTAAAAATTGTATTTCTAAATACATATTAAATTTAGATTGATAGCTTTAAAAACATAATTATTGTTGTGTATTGTGCTATGCTAAAACAACTAAATAGTCTGTAGAAAGCTGATAAGCTTTCATATAAGATATATTATTTTGAACAAGAAATAATGGCGGATGTTTTTACTATTAATGCTCTAAAAGAGGTAAGTTTAAAATTTAGAAAATATAATTTTGTGTTAAAATGTTTTCTTATATATTTTAGTGTGTTGCAGTAGTCTTAAAACTAAGAGTATTTACTATTAATATAACCGTTTGACAACTAGTTGACATTTTAAAATTCCTGACTTACTAACTATTCTGATGTTTTGGTAACGCTGTGAGGTTCTGACGTCGTAAATCTTTAATGACGTGCAATTATTTTTATATGAAAATAAATTCTATATTCAATTTTACTCCCCTTTTAGCTTGATACACTTAGTACGACGATGTTCCAATTTTTTTATCCCATCCGAATGGTACTTTTGCTCGAGCTCTTCAAAATAGACCGAAGAGTCAGCGACGACTTCATCATTTGTTGCGAAACGGTGTCCTCCGAGCCATTTTTTTAGGTTTGGAAACAGGAAAAAATGGATGGCGGCAAGATCTGGGGAATACGGTGGGTGTTCAACCAATTCATAGCCCAATTCGTGTAATTTTGCCTTGGTGACGGCCGATCGGTGAGCCGGTGCATTGTCTTGATGGAAGAGATCTTTTTGCGTTCCAAACCGGGGCATTTGCGACGCAATTCGACATCGAATCGATCCAATAATTCGAAGGTAATATTTTGGCATAAATGGGTAACACTTATTTGACAGTTGCGGTGTTGACACTTTTTGTACTATATTATTTTGAACTTTAAAGTGAATACCTCTTGTTTTATATTTTTACCTATTTATTAAAATCTGTTCTTTTTAGAACAAAATTAGTGTGTTTTATTTAAAAAATGTCACGTAAGAATTTAAGTAGTCGTTGCAAATAGATGGTGAATAACTTTTGCAATAATTATGTGACCTATTTGATTTAAAATGGAGTAAGGATTTTTTTCTACTTTGGCAACTATGTCAACTTCGATCTCTGTCAATGATAATAACGTGCAACGGCAAGTAAATTAGATGAAGTATATCCTCGTAGTAAATTTTTTGACAAATAACTTTAAAAAATATTTAAATGTCTTTTATTTTGAAAAATATTTTCGGCTCGCCGGTGACCCCACGTTGTGAAAATCGTTCCACCAATTTCACCTTGTGGTTATAGGTTTAAATAGTTGCCATTTTGAAAACTCCTGACTTATTTACTATTCTGATGTTTTGGCAACGCTGTGAGGCTCTGAAGTCCTAAATCTTAAATGACGTAACATGATTTTAGTATGAAAAATAATATAGATCAACTTTATTTTATTTCTATTATTTCGATTATATTACATTATTAAACCGTCGAAATAATGTATAATTGTTTACTGTTTTCGTTTTTGTATCTTCCCTTGTTTGTTGCTTTTGAAAGTTATTATCTTGTCTTCTTTAGATTGAATGCACATGTTCTAATATGGATAACGCATATCGTAACGGGACAGGTTCAACATGATATACAAATAATTACATACCGTGTGTGTATTTACTTTTAATTCCGTGCGGAAAATTACCAATTACAAAGTCAACTAGAAATATTATGTGAGGTGTTTTTAAGTTTTAATCTTCCGAAAAAACCAAGTGTAACTAATGTTATAAAATTATATGTTAACAAAAAACAAAAGGATATTGTTTGTGCAGTCAGTAAATAACAAAGTACTGAAATTAAAAATATTGAATAGTGTATGAAATATCATGTTATATTAATCAAACTTTGTCCGATCATTTACACTTTTCTAAGGATTTTAATTCTAACTAAAATCTATTTCTTCTTCTAAATGTGCCTATCTTCTAGAGATGTTGGCGACCACATTGACCCATCCTATTCTATTCACAGCAGCTCGAAACACATCAGTTGACGTTAGACCAGTCCACTTCCTAAAGCTATGGTTTGTTAGAACAGTGAGGGACGTATAACTCACAGTCAGTCGAACGCCGCATAAGGTTCCAAAATAAATTCCTGGAAAGTCTAAAATATTCTCGAAATTTTTCCTCGTTTTGAAACAATCTTTCTTCGACTGTTAATTTAAAAGCACCTTCTGTATTAAGACATGAAAAAATTTCGTTTACATTTTTATTTCTTTTTTAATTTAACGTTATCAACTCTTCTTCTCCCTCCTCTTCTTGGAGTAATAAAATTATTGTATTAAGTTTGCGAGAATTCATTTTTTTAAATGTACAATCTTTGAGAGAATAAATGTAAATCCAATTTCTAAATTTGTTTTCAGAGCGACAGAATATTTCTGCGAAATAATATAACAGCCAAAACTGCCGTGAGTTGAGTACAACAGATTCTGCTGTGCGCTGCGCACTGTTCGAACAAACCGTAGCTTAAGGCCGACTCCTCACATGGGATCCAACGTAGACGCCAACGTTGGGTCAACTGTGTTCCGTGTTCCCACTTTCAGTGAAGCATCCACATATTGGCTTGAGTATTGGAGCGATTGAGCGATATTAGTCTAAAATTCCACTAGGAAACTAAGTTCCTGTAGCTGGCTGTATACCATATATCACAAAAAATTGTTTAAAATCCTTTATAAAAGGTATATAAAAAATGCCCCAAACGGGCTATCACAAACACATTGCAAAACGTTTTCGGATTGATAAATCCATCATCAGTGCAAACGGTTGTACATGCTAGTAGCCACCAAAATATATGGGTCAAAACCCTTTAAATGTTTTAAATTTGTAGTTGTTTTACATTATTAATAGTTACAATTTGTGATGTTTAAGTTACCGTTGGATAGGTAACATGGCGGCGTATGACTCTACATGAGTAAAATGGTCCTGAGACGAAGTGTCTACGAGGACCTGTTGATAACAACTGAAGACGAGGTTTTTTTTTTTATAAACTGTGGCTCGTTTTATAAACTAATTGTATGCAAGTTGCGAAACTTATGTGCAAATAGCATAATTAGAAAATTATGTGCAAATAGCATAATAGATTGGAACACTGTTGTAGCGCCAACGTGGGGTCGGCGTCACTAGTTTTGGCGTCAATCCTTTTGATATATATATATATATATATATATATATATATATATATATATATATATATATATTCGGTTTTTATAACGTCTTACAACGTTGTCCGACTCCCAAACGCCACTGTATTCTGTCTTGAGTTAGGTGTTCGTCCAGATTTCGAGCGCTAATCGCTTTCTTAACTCCCAGGTTCCAGCTCTGTGGTGGTCTTCCTCGTTTCCTCTTCTCTGGGGGTTGCCACATCATCGTTTTTTAGGCAATCTTTTGTCCCTCATTCGGCTCCCATGCCCATACCATATAAGCTGTTTTCTCTCAATATCCTCAACTATAGTGCCCTCTATACCCATTTGTTGATTTATCACTTCATTCGGTATTCTGTCGGCTCTTGATATTCTCATCGATCTTCTGATGGCATCCATTTCCGTGGCTTCGACGTTTTTCTTATATTTCTCGGTTATTCTCCGTTTCTCAGCTCCATAAAGTAGGCTAGTTTTAACCATTGTCTCATATATGTCCCATTTTCTTTTCTTTGATATTTCTTTACTCCATATAATTCCGTTCAAACATGCTATAGCTCTTCGTGCTTGTACAATTCGATGTTCTATTTCTCGTTCGTCTTTTCCACTACAGTCGAAGATGACGCCCAGGTATTTATATCCGTCACATGGATTTATTTTTTGATTGTCATCGATATCGAGTTGTTCTGCTTCAGCTCCAATTGAGAGGTATTTTGTCTTTTCTAAATTGATATTTAATCCCCATTTCTGTTATTCTTCAACTAGTTTTCTAAGCATGTATTCCATGTCGTCTTTGTCATTTGAGATCACCACCTGATCATCTGCAAACTGTAAAGTATATATGTAATCCTGATCGTTCAATTGTATACCCATTCCTATCCCTTTGATGTGTACGCAAAAACCGACAGTCCACGGAAAACTCCCAACTTTGGAGCAAGTCATAAAAACGTTGGCGCCAACATTGGCCCCAACATAGTTTTGTCGGTACACACATTTTACGAACGCTGTTGGGGCCAACGTTGGCCCCCATGTGTGGAGCCGGCGTAAGATTAGCAAGCCGCGATATACGCCTACGTCCAGGGCCTTTCTTACCTTCAATATTGCCTTGTAGAATCAACTGTAAAAGTCAGTATTTATTATTACGCATGATGTGGCTGAAGTTAGCAAAATTTCTGTTCTTTACGGTGTTAATAATTTCTTTGTCTTTTCTTAGCCCCTGGAGAATAGTTATATTACTTGTGTGGTGTATATATGAGACCCTCAATATACGCTATAGTACCACATTTCAAATGCCTCTAATCGTTTTATGGCATCTTCTGTAAGGCTCCAGCTTTCTACTCCATAGAGGATTAAACAGCATCTAAATACAGTAGACCAGAGCAATGATGTCGAAAGTCTGTGGCAACAAATGGAAAAATCAATTAAGGAGTCAGCAGAACTAATAATAGGAAAAAACAGGAAGAGATCAAGAAAATGGTTTGATAGAGAATGTCAAGAAAAACTACATGACAGACAGATAAAGCGAAACATTATGCTTCAACAAGGAACGATAGAAAGTAAAGAAAACTATGCAACTTTACGCCGAGAAACAAAAAAAATTAATTAGAGAGAAAAAAAAAAGGAAGTATGGACAGAAATATGAAGAAATGGAAAGGAATAGGCAACAGTCAAATAGACAAGCATTTTACAAATAGTGTAAAACGAAAAGAAAGGCTTCAGACCTAGATGGGTGTCTGTACTCAGAAAAATGATGAATTAATAATAAATGGAAAAGAACTGCTCCAAACATGGCAAGAAATTTCAAGACTTTACTAAACATACACCAAGAGGAAGAACATGGAGAAAATATATATTTTGGGTGGACCTACGGCAGAGGACCCCAAAATAGATGAAACATTGCAGGCAATTACCAAATTGAAGAACGGAAAAGGCTCCAGGCTCTGACAATATACTGGCTGAATTCCTTAAATACGAAGGAAAAACTATACATAGACAAATACACAAACTAATAACACTTATATGGAACGAAGAAAAAATACCAACAAAATGGCACGAAAGTGTAATAATCCCCATCCATAAAAAAGGAGACAAAACCAAGTGCTCTAATTATAGAGGCATCTCCCTACTTAATGCGGCATATAAAATCTTATCGAACATCCTATTAAATCGGCTGACATAGTTTGTAGAAAATTTCATGGGGGAATACCAAGCCGGCTTCGGAAAACATAGATCGGCCATAGATCAGATCTTTACTCCAAGACAACTGCTTGAATAAGGATGGGAATTCAATAGAACCGTCCATAATCTCTTCATAAATTTCCGGCAAGTGTACGACAGCATTAAAGGGGATCAGACGTGGAATGCAATAGCACAACTTTTAGTTCCAAAAAAACTTATCCAGCTTGTTAAGTTATGTGTGAATGGCTGTAGATCCAGAGTACGGATAGGTAACAAACTCAGAATTTTTCGAAATAAGCAAGAAATGAAACAAGGAAATGCGCTGTCACCTATCCTTTTTAATAACATCCTGGAGAAAGAAGTAAGAACAGCACAACTTAAAACAGAATTACTGACAGTAAATGGACCAAATTACTACTAGTATACGCAGATGACATTGACATTGTGGGAAACACAGTCACCAATGTGAAGGAGACTTTTATTAAATTGGAGGTAGATTACAAAAAAAACTGATTTAAGGGTAAACGAAGAGAAAACTAAATATATATGCATCAACAGACAAAAGGGACGAGATAGAATGAGGCAAAATGTTACAATAGACCCATATAACTTTGAAAGAGTAGAGAGTTTTAAATATCTCGAAGCAACAATCACTGCAGATAACGATATCGCGGAAGAGATTAAAGGAAGAAGAAACAGATGTATGTACAGCCTCCAGAATACTATTAAATCTAAAAGCCTAACACGAACATCAAAGATTAGAATTTATGAAACGGTGATTAGACCGGTGCTCATGTATGGGTGTGAAACGTGGACCCTGACCAAAGAAACTAAAAGAAAACTTAGATGTTTTGAGGGGAACATTTTCAGAAGAATCTTTGGGCCTTATCACGACATTAATAGTAACCGATACCGAATAGAATGAGAACAAATGCTGAGGTCAAGCAGATGTAAAGAGCGAGCAACATAGTCCAAGAAATTAAATCCCAAAGTCTAAGACTGGTCATGTCCAGAAACTCCCTAATAACCGGCTTGCCAAGTTAATAGGAAACCTCCAAAGGAAGGACAACTATTATGGACGACCGTTCAAGACGGTCAAACAAGACCCACCCTGGGTTGTAGTGCTACGAGAAGAAGAAGGACACTTCATAATAACAAAATCAAATAGAATATTAACAATAGTAGGTTTTCGTAAAGTATCAGATACAATTAAAAATGTATTATCATATGGCTATATATTATTTGGAAGCTGTTTCTTAAAAAAAAATTAAATATAAGGATAATCCTTAACAAAAGTAGAAACAGGTGACTAGAAATGTTAATAAAATTCTGACTCAGCCACAATGAATATATATTTAATTATTCTTTGAGTCATAATTAGTCAGATTGTTGATACAATAAAATTGCGTAATTGAAAGAATTTTAAACTATTTTTATTGCATTGTTTATAAGTACAAAGTTTGCACATGTTTACAGCCGTACGCCGTACAAAATATGTATTACAGAAAGTAATATCACAGTGTACCGTGGAAATATTTCGTACAGCAGACAAATAGGGAATATTAATTTTTTTTAACCCTTATCTCATGAATTTTTGTTTTTTGTCAAAAATAAATTCTCAGATCAGAATTTTAATTCTATTTTTAGGTGAAAATATTGAAAAAAATCTTGCTACGAGGAAAACTGTATTGACAAAAAAAATTTTGGTGCCAAATATGGAACGTCATGCAACAATGTAATATTAAAGACAAACTATTTTGAAGCTATAGTATACACCATACAGTATGAAACTGCAAATAACAGTTTCTTTCTTTATTAATACACAACGGTATTGTGCATTTTGTGCACACTGTATATGTTTTCCCTGTACAGCCTGGAAATTTGCATCTTGACCTAGTGCTCTCATCCCAATAGGGAAAATGATCAAGCCCATCTTTACGGATGTCTTCTTGGGGTATTTCTTTAGTGGGTGCGTTTTTTCGTTTGTTCTCGTACATCTGCTGAATGCTACTACTTGACGGTCTTCCTACTCTGTTTTGATTAATTGGTTTTCCGGATTTGCATAGAGCATAGGCTATTGCTATTTATATTTATATATATTGCAATATAAACAGCTAGCCAGCCTTTTCCAAAAATGTATTAATGGAGAGAGTATACCGGAGGAGTGGAGGACATCGTATATCACGACGATACATAAAAAGGGAAGTAAAGATGTATGTGACAATTATCGAGGAATCGCAGTCCTTAGCACCGTCTCAAGAGTTTACGGGAAACTCATCAAAAAGAGAATGGAAGATGAATTCTGTGATATGGAGGCCGAAGAACAGGCCGGCTTTAGAGCAGACAGATCTACTATTGACCATCTGTTTACTCTTACTCAACTAATCGAAAAAAAAGTAGCACGAAATCAACCAATACATCTCCTCTACGTGGACCTTAAAAAAGCTTATGATAGTGTACCACAACAAAAACTCTGAGAAGCTCTCGAGAAAACAAATATTAGTGTAACCTTAATCAAGGCTGCTCAAGACCTCTATAAGAACAACACAAGTAAAATAAAGACAGGCCAGGAGGTATCCAAGAGTTTCATTCTTAGCAAAGGACTCAAACAATGATGCTGCTTGTCTCCTACTTTGTTCAAGCTCTACTCAGAGCAAGCTCTGAAGACGTGGAAAATAAAATGCAGAAACATGGGAATCCCTCTAAACGACGCAATATTGTACACACTGAGTTTTGCAGATGACCAGATAGTGATGGCCCAAGATTATGAAGACCTTGAATATGTGACCCGTAAACTTATCGAAGAATACGAACTATGGGGGCTAGAAGTATATATCAAGAAAACTGAATACATGTTCATTGGGGGAATTGAACAAAATCTAATCTTGGAAGAAATACAGCGAGAAATAAATCACTGTAAAAAATACAAATATTTAGGCATGCAAATAACCAACGATGGCAAATTAGACGAAGAAATTAAACATAGAAATAACCAAGGAAGACAAGCCATTAGACAACTAAACAGTGTACTATGGGATAAAACAATCTCCAAAGAAAACAAACACAAAATCTATAAAAGGAAAAAACTTAAAAGCATTAGAAGCAACAGAAATGGACTTCTGGAGAAGAGCGGCTGGAAAATCAAGATTAGACAGAGTTAGAAACGAAAGAATATGAGAAATTATGGGTGTTAAACACAATTTAACACCCATAATTTCACACCCAACATTCAGAGTAAATCAACTAAGATGGTATGGATACGTCCAAAGAATGGATGAACACAGAATACCAAACAAAGTATTGAACTGGACACCGCATGGAAGAAGAAAGCAAGGTAGACCCATATTAAGTTGGAGAGAAGGAATCGATAAAGACTTAAGGGAGAAGGGAGTTGAAGAAAACCTCTAGAACGACCGAGATAAATGGAGACTGGAAATCAGAAGACGTTATAGAATGTTATAAACTGATTGATATATATATATAATATATATATATATAAATATAATATATATATATATATATATATATATATATATATAGGCTATTGCTAGTTTGGTATCCAAAAGGGGTAAATCAAATTTCTTCGCTCTTTTGGCTAATAACCAACAGTTCATGGCTGTCATGTCAATGAAATGAAAAAATATTCGTAAATAATATATCTTCGACCTGATTTTTATACGATAAAATCCTAACATGGAATCAAGGAGATCTACACCTCCCATGTAGTTGTAGATTAGGACAAGGTATCATTTTATGTATACTTTCGTGTTTGAAAAATCTTCTTTTTTTTCATTTGGTTCACTTACAGCATTATGTTGACATTGTAATAACGATTATCAAATAAGTACACTACACTGACATCCACATTGTCTATATTGGCTATTTTCTCTACCATATGACCTCTGCCGCGCTTCTCCATTTCTTTCTCAGCTGGCTTCACAACTCCAGGAACACGATTAAGTCTTACTGTTCGCAAAGGTAAAATGACCTCTTTGATCGGATATATCATAAAAGGTATGCTGGTGAACCAATTGTCAAAAAAGAACTTGTAATATTGATGTTTTGGTATCGAATCTGGTAATTTGACAAGCACGTTGCTGCTCATACTAAGATTTGGTGCTCTTAGAGGTACAATATTACTCTAAGAACCAGCAAGCAAATTAAAGTCATAGCTGAATCCCGAAATACTACTCAGCACAAAGTTTTTGAAGGCTCTTATATGTTTTTTGGATTATACTGCGTTAGCTGGATTCGCGCTTTTGTTGGTATAATCTGTTCGTCTATAGCTAGAAATTCTTCTTTCGGAATCATGAGTAGTCGTTGTTTGATTTGACTCAGAACAGGTCTAATTTTGAATAATCTGTAATGTCCAGGCTGATCATTTTCAATCATGTCATCATTGTTATTGAAATGCAAGAAACGTTTTATTCCTTCGAATCTGTTACAGCTCATCACATCGCTAACTGTTCGGTGGCCAATATTGGCATTCCAATAGTGTCTTGTTGATGAAAGTTGATGTCTTGTTGATGAATTATCGACATGTAAATAGTAATTCCTATAAATTGTTCTATTTCATATTTTTTTTATATTAGCTGGTTTATCTGGACGTTGTTGCACTAAGTATAAATTTGATTGGTATGTGATGTGCTCTATAATATTATCAGGAAAGAAAAACTTAAAAAATTGACCCGAGTTTCTAATTGTACAATCGAGGAAGGTAAATTTCAGAACCAGTAAATTTTGTATCAGTTTCTGATCTTCTCAGATTTCCTTTCACCTAATTATGAAATATCTTCCTTTTATATCGTAGTCTTTCAGACAAAGGGGTATCATCATCTGAGGAATCTGAGGATGTGACAGAAATGACAGTTTTCTTGACATTGCTTGGTAAATTTTCACGCTCCTCATTGTCACTATGTTGACACAATATCATTTCATTCGTGCCGTCTGCATCGGAGAGATCTGATTCTTCACTGTAAGTATTATTTGGAATTCTAACTGCATTAACTGCATTTCTACCATAAAAGAGTTTTGGATCCATATCTACAAAAACAATCAATGAGTCCATAATTTCCTAGTGTGCCATATATAGCACAAACCCTTTTTGGGGTTTTCGAGAGACTTTCATCATTATTAATTTTTAATAATTACTTAAGCAGATATCTAATATCATAACACAATAAATTTCAATTTTTTCTCGCCGTAAAAAACGTTTTTACTATGAAAAATAACCTCTAACTTCGAAAAATTGTTTTATTTGGCTTGTGCCATTTATGGCACATACTGAGGTAAAGGGTTAAAAGATTTTTATTTATAGAAAAAAATTGCTACATCTTCTTCTTCTTCTTGTACGAATATATTAGGTACTTAAATATATTAATATATTATTTACTATTATTATAACTTTTAATCCACATAACTTTTTACGTGGTTCATATTTCTCTAAAAGCTACACTTAAATAAAATGTTTAAACCTATTTTCGTTCCAACGTTTTTGTGGTCTTCCTACGGATCGTCTTCCTATTGGGAAACCGTCTTTTGCCGTCTTGACTACTATATTTGGCTAAACGATCGTTGCATTCTACTTTTCTATTTCTTGCCCAGTTCTAGATGTTCTCCGCTTTTCACCTTCGTCGTATATCTGTACTTCTAGCTCTGTCCTATAGTGTCTTACCATCATTTTTTTTAAGTGTTTTCATCTCTACTGTTTCAGTCATCGTCCTTTTTATTCTCTCTGTGCCAGATCGTGTTTCTGCCGCGTATGTAATTATAGGTCTGATGACTGTTTTGTAAATTCTGCCGTTCATTTCTTTCCCGATATTTTTATTTCTCCATATTGTTTGAGTCAGGCAGCCTGCGGCTCAGTTTGCTATATTCACTTGATCTTCCACTTCAGTTTTGAGCTTTCCGTAGCTAGATAATGCGATGCCTAGATAGTTAAAACTCCATCAGTTGTTCTATTATCTGACCTTCTAGCTCCAAATTACATCTTAGTAAATTTGCTGTTGTAACCATGCATTTTGTCTTTTTTGGGGCAATTTACAGGTTATATTTTCTGGCGGTTATATTAAATTGATGCAGCATACGTTGTAAATCGTCTTTATTCTGAGAGAGTAGTATTGCGTCGTCTTCATAGCAGATTATTTTAAATTATTTTTCTCCCATTTGGTATCCTTTTTTGGTTCTTACTTTTTTATTTCAACCATATTCAGGTTGAACAATAGAGAACTCAGAGAATCTCCCTGTCTTATACCATTGTCAGCTTCAATACGGTCGGTTAGTTCTTCTTCTACTTTTACTTTTTATTGTTTGGTAGATATTTTCGATCATATTAATTTTTTCTAGAGGTATCTCTCTTGCGTACAATAAATGGATAAAGTCCTTTAATTTGACCCGGTCAAATGCCTTCTTAAGGTCCACGAAACATAGATATGCCGGTTTGTTGTATTCTAATGATTTCTCTTGCACTTGCCTCATTATAATTTGCTATTTTCACTTGCATAATAATTTGTAGCAATCTATATTTGCGGCCTTTCATTATATGTCCGAAATACTCCAGATTTCTCATCTTGATGCTTTTAATAATCTCAGTAGTTTTGCTGACACGTTCTAGTATTGTAGAGTTTCAAACCAAAAGTATGAGGACTAAAAGTTAGTCTAAATCTTCGATATCTCGACTTAAGTTTTTAACCCTCGATCGGTACCGCTTATGAATCTCTCACCGTAGGTACCGTGTTATCTAACATAATAATGTTGTTCCATTTTTTAGGGTATTTGGTACTTGGCAGTATTTTTCGTAGCTTATAATGATATTTTATTAATGTATTTAATATATTTATTGGACAATTGAACGACTGGTATGATAAAATATAATTGGTACTAGAGAGGCTTTGTTCTCAGTACAAGTCTTATTCCAGAGATGCAGAGACGTCAACTGCGACGTATACGCATGTCTGGTTGATTACGAGAAAGCGTTTGATCGAGTATAGCACGCCAAGATGATGCAAATACTAAAAGAAGTAGGAATTAACAACCAAGATCTGAAAATAATTAGAAATCTTTACTGGAATCAGACAGCAAATCTCAGAGTTAAAGGTGAACACACTAACTACATAAAAATCATGCGTGGAATGAGACAAGTCTGTATTATGTCTCCTCTAGTCTTCAATCTGTACTCTGAAAGAATATTTATCGAAGTTTTGCACGAAACTGAAAAAGGTATTCTACTAAATGGTTACCGGCTATAAAACATCAGATGTGCAGATGACACCAGAGTATTTGCGGACAGCTTAGGAGACCTACAAGTTTTTATGAACAAAATCACGTATTAAAGTCAACAATATGGACTAAAAACGTTAAGAAGACAAAGCTTATGATAATTAGCAAGAAAGGTATAACAGAATGTCATCTTTACATCAACCAATCCCCTGTAGAAAGAGTGACGCACTACAACTACCTCGGCACCATAATAAATGAAGAATGGACCAAAAACCAGGAGATTAGAGCACGCACCGGAAAAGCTAGACCTACCTTCAATCGGATGGGGGCCATCTTCAAAATTCACAACCTCTCTCTTGATACAAAAGTAAGAATGCTGTGACACTACGTCTTCTCTGTCCTTTTTATGGTGTTGAATCGTGGACCTTGAACGAAGATATGTGCAGAAAACTGGAAGCATTTGAGATGTGGCTATATCGGAAAATGCTTAAAATCCCGTGGACTGACCGAGTCACAAATGATTAGGTCCTCAGAAGAATAAATAAGAACCGAGAGGTACTGACCACAATAAAATCTCGAAAATTACAGTTCTTCGGACATATTATGCGCAATGAATCCAGATATCCTGCAAGGAAAAATATTTGGAAAACGAGGTCCAGGAAGAAGAAGAATATCTTGGTTAAAGAACCTCAGAATCTGGTTCAATACAACATCTGTGCAGCTTTTCCGCGTTGATGCAGATAAGATAAAGATTGTCATGATGATCGCCAACATTCGTAACGGATTGGCACATCAAGAAGAAGAAGATCCTAATCAGATTATAACTAATTTGCTAAATAAATTGCAAACACTTCTATTTTATTTAATTTGTTTTTAATGTTTATACTTTTTTATAACTTTTACCGTTATGAAAAATTAACTTTAGAATAATATATTATATGGATTAAAAAAAGAAATAACCTAATAGAATTCAACTGGTATTTTTATTGTTTAGTTTGTGGTGAATACATTTTTAATATGTAAAAGAAATACATAAACTTGAAATTTAGCAATAAACATCTTCATTGGGATACATAAATGTCAATAACCAGAATCTTCGAAGTTAATTTTGTTTTTGGTTCCATATTGTGTCTAAGGAATTTTGAAATATTTAAATAAACATATCAAACTGTAAAAATCTATTTAAAAAACGTGTCAATAATTTATATACGATACAACAATATGGACAACAAATTATACTGCTCGTCAAAAGTAAGGGATATTGCTCGGATAATAATTTTACAGCAGTCTTAAGGCTGATAAAATAATGTAACGGTGCTGGGCGATCATTTACCAGTCGCAAAAGCCCCATTGTCTTTTAATGCATACATTTTAATTTATTGCCCTAAAAATATACAGTTTCTACAGCAGGACTGAAAGCAAGGAGAAACTTCACAATATATTTCTAAAAAAAAAAAAAAAAAAAAAAATTAGCAAAAGCAATACAAAATGGCAGTGCTACGAATACACTTACAAGGACAAAAACAAAAGTAATAAAAATTGAAAAGCTAATGAAAATTGACACATCGAATATTAAAAGCATGTACATCCCACGAAAGATATACAGTATAAAGTCCAAATAAACAATTCATTACATACATACATACATTTTACTATTCTAGAAACGACGATCTCAGCCATTATAATATTGGTATTATTATGCTAGATGCTAAAGCAGCTGGCTCTGTCAACTACGTACCACATTCTAATAGGGTCGAAGGATTTAAATAGTATTCAAATTTATGCTCAAACAGCTCATAAATTAGAATTATATATTAAATCGTAAATTTGATTTTAGGAGACTTCAACTCGAAGATAGCGAAAGGAAGAGATGGAGAACTAGAAGGAGAAGTTTTTAGTTTTGCAAAGATAACGAACTCATTATCAAAAACACGTGGTATAAACTCCCAAATCGAAGAATATATACATGGAAAGCACCTGAAGATAATGGTGAAATTATAATAAGAAACCGAATAGATTACATAATAATAAATCAAAGGTTCCGAAATGTCATAATATCGGCTAAAGCGTACCCAGGAGCAGATATAACAAGTGACCACAATCTAGTTCTACCAAATATGAAACTCTAATTAAAAAAGGTAAAACCAACTGGCAAAACACCGAGAATCAATCCAAGAAAACTAAAAGAACCCGATATATACCAACAAATCAAAGAACAAGTGCACAAAGATGTTCAGGAAGTAGAAAGGCAAAAGCAATTGACAGCAACTAATAAATGGAGGAAAGTAGAGGGGATCTTGAGAAATATCACAAAACAAAAACTTCAAGAAGACACATCATCTACAAATAAACAATGTATCACACATGAGATAAAAGAACTGATGACGGAAAGGAGGGCACACAAGAATAAAACGAACAACAGTACAAAAAAATTAATAAAATAATCAAACAGAAAATCAAAGAAGCTAAGGAACTGTGGCTGTCTCAGAAAAGTGTGAAGAAATAGAAAGGTTAGATAAACAACATGATAGTTTTAACATACACTAGAAAATCAAGGAACAGCTGGCATATACAAGAAGAAGGTTATCGGAAATATCATGGATAAAAATAACAAGATAATAACGGAATGTACCTATGGTACGGATGGTGCCTATCCGTTACGGTGTTGGACACTAACATGGCTATTCTGACTTTGTTGACTGCTGCGCTGAAAAGTCCGGTAGCGGTTAAGTTAAACCATTTTCCCAGGTTATGCAGCCAGGATATTCTTCTTCGTCCTGGACCTCTTTTCCCATACATTTTACGTTGAAGAATGGTCCGAAGTAGGTCATATCGTTGTTCATTGCGCAGTATATGGCCCAGGTATTCCAGTTTGCAACGTTTTATGGTTACGACTAGTTCGCGGTCTTTACCCCTTCTATGTAGTACTTCTTCATTAAGGTCATTGAACCAAAAGGAAGAAATGGGCCACCAATCACCAAAGACGAAATTGAGAAAGCGTTAAAACGTATAAAAAATGAGAAGATTATGGGACCAGATGAAATACCTACAGAAATCTTAAGAATATTAACAAAAAATCATATGGCACACTAATAGAATTACTAAATGACATTTATTAGGCGGGAGAGATTCCGAAAGAATGGTTAATATCAATATTCATTCCAATACCCAAAAAATCAAACGCAATAAAGTGTGAAGAGCACAGGACAATTAGCTTGATAAACCATATTCTAAAAGTGTTCCTACGAGTGATACACGAACGTATCTATAAAAAGCTAGATGATAGAATAGATCGAATAGCTGAAAACCAATTGGTGTTCAGAAAAGACTTTAGCACCAGAAAAGCATTATTTACTGTACAAACACTAATCGATCAATGTCAATTGCGACGTATTCATATGTTTAGTCGACTTCGAAAAAGCTTTCGACAAAATACAACACCGAAGAATGGCAAAAATACTGCAGAACACAGAATTAGATAACGAAGACGTGAGAATCATTGCCAATCTATACCGATATCAGAAAGTCATAATACGAATAGACCAACAAAAATCGAAAAAAAAAACCTATAAATCGTGGAGTAAGACAAGGATGTGTGCTTTCCCCTTTACTTTTTAATATTGAATTCTAATGTATTCTAATTGTTTAAAGAGGCATTAGAAGACGTAAATGAAGGCATATTTATTAACGGAGCACTTCTGAATAATCTTAGATACGCAGATGACACAATGCTCCTTGAGGACAGCAGAGAAGGACTACAGATCTTGGTTGATCGCATTACCCAATACTGCAAAAGGTATGGCAAAGGAAAACTTTTAGGCAGGGTGCACAGATATCAGTACTTAGGTTGCGAACTATATGAAGAATGGGATAGAAGTACGTAAATAAAACGGTATATTGAGATAGCTAGAAGATAGCTGCTTTTAATAAGATCAAAGCAATTTTATGCAATGGAAAACTCAACATTGAAATTTGAACTAGAGTATTGAGATGCTATGTGTTTTCTGTCCTGTTGTATGGAGTTAAAGCCTGGACAATTACAGAGGTGACTGAGAAAAGACTCATTAACTTTGAAATGTGGTGTTATCGAAGAATGTGGAAAATATTTTGGACACAACACATAACAAATGCGGAACCGCTACAAAGAATGAAAAAAGATAAAGAAATACTCAACACTATAAAGAAAAGAAAAATAAACTATTTTGGTCACATACTAAGAAACGAGAAATACGAATTGATGCGGCTGCTCATACAAGGGAAGGTGGAAGGCAAAAGAGGACCGGGGAGAAGACGCACGTTCTGGTTGAAGAATCTGAGACAATGGAGTGGAAAACGTCAATAGAACTTTTCAGAACGGCTGCAGATAGAGTCAAATGGGCAATGATGATCGCCAATGTCCTTAGGGATGGGGCACGTTAAGAAGAAGATTAAATCGTTCTACACGGAAATCAATTAATTGCTGCCCCAAACTTAGAAGAATAAAACCAGTTTTATTCTAGGAGACTTACTATCTTACTAATAAAACACTCATAAAATAGGTTATACCGTTATACCAGACTTAAACTAGGGTGTGGGTCGGTATTATCCTGGAATAAATTCTTATATAAAGTATAACCTATATCTAAGTCATTCCGTGTTTATTGGTAGTGATTTTGCCTATACCTGATTTATTCTGAGTATAAGGGTGGTATAAGTTTTATACTTGGTTTATTAGTTATGCTGTTAGATTATAGAGCCCACTTGGAGTCTGGACACGTTTAAACGTGCAATCTCGGATGCATAAGAATATATTCATCCTTCCTATGGTTTTACAACCCAATCCAAGCCTTGGCCTCAATGAGCAAACCTCTTCATCCGTTACGGTCTGTAGCCACTCTCCTCCACGATCACTTGACAAGGAAATTTATTGCTTCCTCATACACATCATCCTTTCGCCGCTTTCTCGGTCTTCCAATAGGTCTCTTGGATTTTGCATACATTATTGATTGATTGGTGATCAGTTTAGTAGTGTCTGGAGGCTCGGAGACTAAGACATTGGAAACTCTAAGAAGACATCAAAGAGGATGTCGAAAGCTCGGTTCCGCGGTTCAACCCGGAAGACTGTTAAGTTTAATATTAATTCTTGTAATAGTATTAATCTTTTAACCTTAGCTCTAGGTTTAATTGTACTAACCGCGAAAATCTTCCGAAACTTATATACATCGTCTTAATTTAAATTTATACTGCACTATTTGTACTCACTGTATCTGCACTGACTTAAAAGTACGTCGTTCGACATGTTTGGCAAAGCTCACCTAAATTCCTCTTGTGCGCTTCTAACACATCGTCCACACAAACACGCCACCTTCTGAGCTCCTTAGTAGTCCACTGCTTCTCCTCCAAAACATCATTCATCACGTTTGTTACACAAAAAAAAAGAGGAGTACCCCTTCCTTGAAGAGGCGTTAAGCTTAAACAAGGTTAAAACTCTGGATCCATAGACTCATTGTTTGAATGTTAATTATAAAGGCATATCTAATAGTATTTATTAATATCCTACGTGTGTATATTTGCATCGTGAGTATACTTTTTTCATCACCTTTGTTTTCTTATTTGTATTATTTTAATTTAATTAAATACCACAATTTTTTATATATCTCTATTTATTCGCCTTTAGGATAATCATTAATCATTTTCTGCGTGTCCTGCACTGCTTTCTTTTCATTAAATAGTTTTTTATGTCCATTTCCATGGAATTCCAAAATGTATTTCTTTCTAGATAAATCCGATCGTGACCTCATTTTTGGGGTAAATACAGATACAAATTAAACAAGTTTTAATAAGCTAATGCTTTATCTCCCCTAATTTAAATTAACTAAAAGTTTTGTTTCAAAGCTGAGGTACTCTGAGGCTTCTAATGCTAAGATACTAGACTGGATACAACAGGGAAGTCATAGAACAGGTAGACCACAAATGTGTATCACGAGTTGGTGAGAGGGTATTGGCGGTGAAATGCAAGAAAGGGGGCTAAACGTAGACGTACAGGGCTAAATATAAAACAGATCAGAAGGCGAAAAAGGCGACTACCAAAAGGGCACTACACAAAAAAGAACTATACAGTGTCTTTTGGCTTTATTATTAATAAACATATAGTTACGAGCGGGTAGCGGGTGGATAGTCCTATCAGGGAAAGCGAATCAATCCCTGCTCTCCGCAGATTCCAGGAGCTTCTTGACCCGGGAAGCTAGCACCTGCTAAGGGTTCCTTGTCCAGGGTCACGGATGAAGTCGGAAATTATTTCCATTTCCAGAATCTTGCACTGATAAATTATCGGTCTGTCCCATGAATTCTGAGGAGAGGGGGCAAAAAATTGACAAAGACAGGAAAAAGTTCCCTACTATCTGGTGAAAGACTTACTGGACTTAAGTGCGACCTAGAAAACATAAAGTGGGACATAGTCGGTCTCATCGAAGTCAGAAAACGTGGCGAACACTTAATTAAACTAAAATCAGGACACAGTTTTTACCACGTAGGTGAGGACAATAATTCCTTGGGATGAATCGGCTTTATTATACACTAGCGTTATCAAACAAGTATAGTATCACTAAAGAAATTTTCCACAAGAGTGATTTGTCTTACTCTCAAATTTAATACAAGGTATAATATGAAAATGATACAAGTTTATGCACCAAGAACAGATCAAGACGAAGAAGAAGTGGATCTATTCTGATATCGAAGCTGCTCTTAAAGGCCATCAAAGACATTTTACTTTTATATGTGGTGGGTATGTACCACTGGGAAACTTTGGTTTGCATGGTAGAAATGAACGTGGCAAAATACTGTTAAGGTTCATGCTGCAATATGAACTATTCCAAATGAACAGATTTTTCAAAAAGAAACCACAGAGAAGATGGACATGGTAAAGTCCTAATGAAAAAACTCAAAACGAAATAGATTTTATTATCACGGACAAAAAACACACCGTTAAGAGATCACGGTTCTAAACAGATTTGTTGCCAGTAGCGATCATAGAATCGTACGACGTAAAATAGAAATAAGCTTAAAAAGGAGGGGTATCATGATTAAAAAGAAGAACAAATCAAAACCGTGGATGAAACCATCAGATGTAGATAGTTTTCAGCAATGTATGTCCGACATACTTAGTAGTCCCGAAACAGAGAATAATATAAGCGACTTAAATAATAAATTAACAAATGCTTTATGGAAAGTCAAAACATTTCTGTCCTAGAAATCAAAAAGAACCAAAATACCAGGCACTAAAGCAGAAAGAAACAGCAATGAGCAAGAGCACCAAAACCACTATTAACATACCACGCACATATCCAAGGTGCTGGGGTTGGGACACCCCACTTGGATCCCTGGCCCACCCCCCACCTTCGGCCCCCCACCCCCCCCCCCCCCCCCCCCCCCCCCCCCCCCCCCCCCCCGCCGGGGGGTCTCCAACCCCCCACCGTAAATGTTGGGGTTTTGGTGCACCCCCCCCCCCCCCCCACCCCCCCCACGCGGGTCCTGAGGGAGCGGGTGGTTGCGGTTGATGGTTGCCCACCCTTGGGGAGTGGACGGTTCTTTTTGTGTTGATATATATGGGCACAGGGCGTGGCGGCCCTCCAGAGTTCAATGCTTGGCCCGGGCGGGATGGGGGGGGAGGAGTTGCTCTGCAGTGTCCTAAGGTGGAGGCCGCAGGGCTGCGGGTGGGGTTTGAGGACTGTTGAGTATAATGTGCGAGGGTGTATGTTAATTTTTTTCTTTGGTAACGGGAGTGGATTTGGTTGGGGGTTGAGGGGGCCACCCGGATGGTCCAGGGAGTTTTTTGACTTTAGATGTTTGAGGGGGTACCTGGGAGGGCGGGGATTGGAGTTATGGCCCCCCCCCCCCCCCTGGCCCGTGATATATTTTAAAGTATGAGCAAATGATGTTTAGATGCAGTGTGGTGTCCTGGGGTGGGGCTCCGGTGTAGAGAGGACCAGATGGGCGGGAGTCTTTTCCCCCCCCTTCCCCAGGACCCCCACCCCACAGGGAAGAACGCGCCCCCCCCCCCCCCCCCCTCCCCCCCCCCCCCCACACCCCCCCCCTTATACTATCCTGGGGATCGCGAATGTGGGTGTGCCCCCCCCCCCCTGTGGTTGGTAATACCTAATGCGACTGTTTTACCGATGTATGATGATTTCCCGTGTATTCCCCCCCCCACATCCACGCCAGACCACTCGAAAATTACCAACCAGAAACAAAATCGAAACAAAACTGAGAACAATAGAAGTAAGAAAGTATTGAGAAAAAGACTAAGAACGGGGACAATGCAGGTAATAAAAGATTAGGGATAGAAATAGTCATCTTACAACCAACATAGAGGAAACCCTTAAAATAGTTAAAGACTTCTACAAATTGCTGTACACAAGTCAACACAAAGCAAATAGCAGAGAAGATCAAGTACCAGAAATATTAACAAGGAAAATGTGCATTGTCAACCAAGGATCAGAATTACTACCGGAAATCACAATGGACGAAATAAAACTAGCCCTAAGAAAAGCTAAGAATAACAAATCTCCAGGCGAAGATTGTATAGTCACTGACGCAATCAAAATCGGAGACACTTTCCTACTTAATAAAATAAAAAACCTTCTTAACATGTGCCTTTTGGACAGTAATATACCCGATAAATGGCACAATACTGAGGTAATTCTATTGTACAAAAAAGGAGATACCCATGAATTAGACCACTACAGACCTTTATGTCTTCTTAGTCACCTATACAAACTCCTTACAAGAATAGTAACGAATAATCTTGAAAAAAAGAGGAGATATCTTAAGGAGATATGTACAATGCTACATGAACTTCAGTTAGTGTGTGCCAATGTGGGTCTTAAAATACACATCTCCAAAACAAAATTCATGACAAACCTAGTACCTAGCGGAAATATCAATATTGGAGACAACGAAGTCGAGCTGGTGGAAAAATACATATAGGTATCTTGGACACGAAATAAAAATTACAGGAGACAAATACACATGCGAACTACGAAGAAGAATAAACCTAGCATGGCAGCCTATGGAAAACTCAAAGACATCTTTAAAAGCGGTATACCAATTTCCAATATATATATATATATATATATATATATATTATATATATATATATATATATATATATATATATATACGGGGTATAATAAAAAACCATGATGTCAAGTCAGAAGTGCACCAGATCATACTTTATATTTTCGGATAGCCATTTATAGTGTGGAAAATCCAGTAACCCGTTTATATTTCAAAGAGCGATTATTGTATAAAGTAGACAGCTTTTAAAATATTCTTTTGTATTAGTTTCTTAAAAATAAACAACACAATTTTGGAAAGTATAGAATTAAGTTGTGGTTATAAAGGTTTAAATAAATTTTATTTATTCTTGGAACTTCAGAAAGAACAAGCAGAGACGAAAGTTTGAGAATTTCTTTAGAATTACAAAAGAGGTTTAATTTAGTAAATTATATGGTATGGTTAAAAGTTTTTTTTTTGATTTGATGAAAAATAATTATGGAAGGGGAGAAGAAGCCAATGTCTGGAATGAATGAGTAGATTTTAGGCGGTTGTGTTTGTTCGATGGAAAGGAGAAGTCCAGTTTTGAAGACCGTGTGTTGTAAAAGTACCGTAGGTTGTGTCAAAAATTACAAGTGTTATTAGCAGAATAGTGGAACGGGTGATAGACCAAGTAGAGAGGTTCTTTTGAAAACTTCTTGGAGTCTGATGTGTCCAGTTGTGTAAGTAAAGAGGAAAAGTTTGTTTGAATTTGTGGCACCGAGTCGATAAAAGAGATCCTTGAGACATAAAAGGTAGAAGTGATTAAAAAAAATGTGGAGAATTGCATCAGGAGAAGATAGAAACAAGCACTGTGTAAAGCAGTGAACAAGAAGGAGAGCAGAATTTGTAGAGTAGCAGGGAACGTGGACGAGTTCTTTTAGTTACAACCCAATCCAGGAAGGAAAAATTTTACGTGTGCAGACATTGGCGATTTATCAGCAAAGGCCAAATCAGTTCGTTTTCTTTCGTCACATGAATGTATGATATTTTCGTATGAAACACCATATTGCATATTAAATTTCATTATTATAAAATTATCCAAATTCAATCAGATTTGTTTGTTATAAATTTTTAAAGTTGGTTTTGTTACAAAGGAGACAATAAGAAACAAGATTATTTATTCATGTTTTTAGTACGCGAAGAAGTAGACGTATTTTTCTCATAATCTAACAAAAATACAATTAATTCCTGAAAATAAAACAAAAAGGAATGAGAATAATTAATAATAAAGTATGTAGTTTACATACTTTATAATATCAAATCACAATTACACACATTACACAATTTATATATCAAATCCTTTATAGAGGATTCTAAGTTAAATTAGAATTCATCCTTTATAGAAATAACTTTAAAATAAGAAGTTAATCCATTTACATTATTTTTACTAAATGCTCTATAGACGCTCACTGAATTAACTAGCCTGGACTTAAATATTCGCCAATAGAATGGAAATATAAATCATTTTTACTGTTTTTAGATTACATTTAAACTAATAAAATATTACATTTGTTTATTCCTTAATAAGAAAAGAATACAAAACTTACTCTCAACTAATTTCTCTTCAACGATTATCATTTTAGGAACTTTATAACCGATTCAACTAAACAAGAATTACACCAACCAAAATAAAAACTATATAATAATATGCAGATGATCACTTTATGATTTAAAACGATTATTGATTTAAATCACCCGTTTTACACGTTTGGTACTAGCTAAGTACCACTTCGGACTAGCCGAGGGAAATTTAAAAATCGTGCCAATAACAGTGATTCCAGCGGTCGGTCGTGGAAAATGTATTTTGCAAAGGGGAGGGGAATTCTAACTTTATGAGGTAAAAATGCCAACAAAATCCGTTCTAACTGTAGTTAGCATTATATATATATATATATATATAATATATATATATATATATATATATATATATATATTTATCAAATTATTCTCGACCGTACTGTGTTAAATATTATTTGTAGTCTCAGCAATTGGTCTGTGTGAAATAAAACTCTATTTGTTATTTCTCAATATTTCGTCACGATTTTGTGACTTCTTCAGGAGAAAACTGTAAATTTATTATAATTATTATATGTAAACAAAATGAATATTTCAATACTTACAACTTAAGATTAAAAATTTTAAATTTTGATAACATATCCAATTAGATAAATGACATTTTTTTGATTTAATTTATTTGGGAGTTATGGTAACCGCAATATTTTATAGAGTGAATTCCCATTGTACAATTTTTAGCGAATAAGTTTTAATAAACAATTACATATTGTGACAGTATTATCCATATAATAAGGTGCAAAAGTAGAATATTGAGAAAGAATCAGGAACATGGTAAATTGATCTATAAAATGTAATTGATGGTACGTAGTCAGTTATTGGTCTGATGTTGTTAGATATGAAGATATGAATATATAATATGATAGATCTTCATATCTTCATATCTAACAACATCAGACCAATAACTGACTACGTACCATCAATTACATTTTATAGATCAATTTACCATGTTCCTGATTCTTTCTCAATATTCTACTTTTGCACCTTATTATATGGATAATACTGTCACAATATGTAATTGTTTATTAAAACTTATTCGCTAAAAATTGTACAATGGGAATTCACTCTATAAAATATTGCGGTTACCATAACTCCCAAATAAATTAAATCAAAAAAATGTCATTTATCTAATTGGATATGTTATCAAAATTTAAAATTTTTAATCTTAAGTTGTAAGTATTGAAATATTCATTTTGTTTACATATAATAATTATAATAAATTTACAGTTTTCTCCTGAAGAAGTCACAAAATCGTGACGAAATATTGAGAAATAACAAATAGAGTTTTATTTCACACAGACCAATTGCTGAGACTACAAATAATATATATATATATATATATATATATATATATTATATATATATATATATATATATATATATATTATATATACATAGGTTATGGGTTGAGGTATTTAAAAAATTTATTTAAGAGATAGTGCGTGCATTAATGTTATTCTAGAAAATAGTTAAAATTGAGAGGTCGTTCAAATATTACGTAACGCAATTTGGAGCTGGAGAGTCTTGTAAAACGTTACGGTGCGTTAGACGGTGGGAGGGTGTTCGAACAAGGCGTTACGTAACATTGTTTTTGTATTTAAATAAAAAACGTCAGATGGATCAGATTACAACCCTTCAGTCGCCGATGCAATAACGAGAGAAAAACGAAAGAAAAAAGAAACCTAACAAATAGTGAGATGAAGTTTCCTGTAGTTTTTCTAACACATCTTCTGGGAACCTAATTTTAGTTACAGCCAAAATAAACAAGAGTACTTTTATATTAGTTAAATTCGCTACAAAAAAGACAATTAAATATTATATCGGGTAAGAGCATCAAATTACCGATGATGTGACCGACCATAGTGTAAAATATTTGCGTAATCACGGAAAACACTATGAATACTCAATAGGAAAGGACACATCTTGTATTGATCAAGAAAGCATAGTGTATGTGCTACCATCTCCTGAGAAGAGTGTTTTACAGAAAGAGCCCAAAATTTACTTTCCTTCAATATTGACTTTTCTACGTACAATATGTTTGTATTAAACATTGACAAAGACATTGAGCATTGAAATTAAAAATAATTTCAATGTCCGGTGTGGCAATCGATAGTGACTACCCTATCCATGGGATATAGTGGACACATAAGCACATAATTTGCTAAATGTATTTTTTTTCTACAATTTAAACTAGCAGTCAAATTTAATTTTTTTAACTAAAAATTATATAAGTAAAATAATAAAGCAATTAAGTAATTGGAATCTGAAAATACGCGAAAAGAAGATAAAAAATATCCTTATTACTTAGGTAGGGATTCCAAAACAAAATGGAGAAGACACCATAGTAATAAAGCAGTTAGAACGAGGGCAAAGAACATAATTTCGAACTTACCAGGATCCAAACCATATGCTAAAAGCGCTAAGATTGCTGGAATCTTTTTTTATGAAGAAATGCTTGAAGGTATCACGCTCTGCACCAATGTATTGATAGATAAAAAAGCGTCAGATTACAAAGATAAAGATATTGTAGCAGGACCAATATTCTTAAAATAAAGATATTAAAAGACCTTTGGCGAACAACTGGTACAGGAATCGATATATTTCGTTCAGTGATGGCACCCAATTGATTTACATTTTTATTGCAGTGCTTACGTTTCGATAATGTAGACAATCGACAAGAAAGGCAACAGGTTGATAAGTTGGCTCCTATCAGGGCAGTTGTTGAAAAAATTGTGGCAAATTGTCAACAAGCTTACTCGCCAGGACAGTACTTGACTATTGACGAGAAGTTAGAGTCTTTTCGTGGGCGTTACTCATTCCGGCAGTATATTCCGAACAAGCTCGCGAAATACGGAATAAAAATTCAGGCCCTAGTAGATTCCCGTACTTTTTTTTAAGATGGAAATCTATGCAGGGAACCAGCCAGATGGGATGTACTAAATAAGCAATAAACCTATTGATATTGTCCAAAGACTGATAACAATTTCTGGTAAAAATCGAAATATCACTTTCGATAATTGGTATACCTCTTACGAACTTGTGAAAATTTTGCGTGAACGACATAGTTTAACTTCAGTAGGAACTCTGAGGAAAAACAAGCGAGAGATTCCCCCAGAATTTATACAGATTAAGAACAGACAACCACAGTTCTCGGTATTTGGATTTTAGGAACATATAACTATGGTATCCTTTGCACCAAAAAAACGGAAAAACGTGATTTTATTATCATCACTTCATCACGATAATGAAATAGATAAATCTACCGGCGAGAAACTTTTACCAGAAATAATAAGTTTCTATAACTACAAAAGGAGGGATTGATATGGTGGATGAGTTGACAGCCAGTTACAGTGTAGCTCGTAATTGTAGAAGGTGCCCACTAAGAATATTTTTTTCACTAATGGACACAGCTGAAATCAACAGCCAGGTAATTTACAGAACAAACACTAGTAACATCTGGGATTAGCATTAGTTACGCCAATTATGGAAGAACGAAAAAGTAATCCGCGACTTACAAAACATTTACGATGTGGACGGTGTCAAAAGTGTTCCAGAGAATCTGACCGGAAAACTAAACAAACGTGCGATCAATGCCAAAATTTTTATTATTTAGATCACCTTCATCGCATTTGCGAATGTATCCGGTTCCGGGATTCCTAACTTTTTTCTAGTTTGGATTTCCAATACAAAGGATGTCCTGCTTTTTTATATTTTTATTTAAACCTTTTGAAAAACTTTTTTGAAAAAATTCTTATTTTGAATCATTATCTTTTGTTTGTGAATTTTTTATGTATCTAGTGTTTTTTGTTTGTAGGAATTTTATTATATTATAAATTTTACCTAATACGCGGTCAAATTTAATCCAGTGGTAAAAACTGATGTTATTTATGAAATCTTAGATAGTCAAATAAGATATTTAAAAAAATAAATTCGTGTTCGAAATTTTTGTTGAGTTTTTTCAATAAATTTTAAATGGGATCAATAATACCCCACTTGGATTATTATACACACATTTTTCGCCTGGGTGACGTCGGCGTCGGGTTAAAAGGCGAAAGACAGCATATTTGGGGCACATACTTAGAAATGATAAGTATGAGTTGTTGCAGCTGATTATGAAGGGTAAAATCGAAAAAAAAGGGTCCTAGTAGACGACAAATATCATGGCTGAAAAACGCGACTGGATCGGGTTAAACACACAGACGTTCTTAAAAAAAGCAGAAGATAGAGACGAATTTGCAATGGTTATAACCAACCTTCACATTAAGGTATTTTCTAAATAATAAGAGGTTACACACTTTCATAAGCTTTAGTTTGGGAGGCTGTGTTTCCAACTCTTTCCATCTAATTTTCTGTTGGTGTGTGTTTCTAAAAGGTGAGTTGAGCTTGTTAACAGCTAATAAAGCTTTATTTTGTTAGATTGCATATTTTGCTTATTGGCTTAATTTTTTGTCTTTTCTTGTTTTCTCATTGATTGCATGCTTATCTCTTTTAGTTGATTGTTTGAAGTAGTATGAGCGACACGGGGGCGCCCCCCCGCACAGGGTTAGGATGCCAAGAGCAGGTGGATAATGTTGACAATTTTGTTAATAATGCGACCAGAAATGGCAATAACCTTGAAAAAGACCAGTTTTTTATTCACAAAACGATAATGGGCCTTTTTTGGTATATATGGAATCCACTGAAAAAGTGGGTTTCAATATTGGTAAATTTAACAATATTAAAATTGCTAGAGATATTTGTATTCAAAACTTAACTGATATTAAAAAAAATTAATAACAAAGACTTAAATAGAATCTCAGTAGAATTTGTTAACTTTCAAGCTGCAAATAATTTTGTAAAAAATTAAACTCTTCTTGATAAAGGCTATAAAATATTTATACCATTTAATTTTGTAACTTGTAAGGGATTAGTTAGGCAAATTGATGTCGAATTAGGAGAGCGAGAACTGTTAGATTGCTGTAAAACAGACAGCTCGGTAGAAATTCTTCAAGTTAAGAGATTAAATCGTAAAATAGTTAAAAATAATGAAACTACATATGAACCTACTGGATCGGTTCTCTTTACATTTAAAGGAGTATGTCTCCCTAAATCCATAAATTTATATAGATTGGAAAGACCTATTTCTGTAAGTATATATTTCCCCAGTAACTCAGTGTTTTAGATGTCTAAGGTATGGCCATACACGTACAAATTGTAAAGGCAAGGAGAGGTGCTTCACCTGTGCTGAAGAAAAAAAATCAGACGGGGAGGTTCACTCTTCTTGTAAAATTAAATGTTTTTATTGTAAAAACCACCATAAATGAACCTATAAAAGTTGTCCCGTGTATACAAGACAAAAAATATCAAAGAACTCATGTGTTTTGAAAATATAACTTTCTGTGATGCTAGCGAAATAGTTAAAAAATGAATTTGTATATCGCCCCTCCGAATTCCCTATCATTAAAAACTTTAATAGAACTGAAAAAACACATGATAATAAAGATAACCCCATTCAACCTTCACAAAGACGTACACATCATGTAAGAATCGACCCTATTAAAAGATCTTTTCAACAAGTTGTGGCTGAAAACAATAAAAAAAGGATAATTCACAAAGGCTATGATAAAAAGGCTCATGATGAAAATTTATTATTTCCCAACACAAGATCTCAAAATGAAAACAACTCACCAAATTTCTCAAAAAAACTTGAAAATTATATAAATACACAGTTGCCTACTACTAGTACAGTTCATACTTACAATTCACAAGAATCTCCTTCCTCATATCCAGATGAGGTTAATGTATAATCAATGCAATCTTGAATACTTCAGAAAATAATAAAAAAGTAATTAAAAACATACTACTCAGTCAAAATTTTAATATGAATATAGACCCCGGTTCTCAATCGGATTCAGAGTCCTAAATAACCTTCTTTTCTTTCCATCTAGGTCAGATACAATTAAGTTAACCCTCTCACACATTGAGTCCACTGCAGTGGACAGATTCTTTTAACTCCAAAAAATATATTTTAATTCTCTGAAACTTATGCAAAATGCATGAAATTCCTTTCAGTGGACTCTAATCAAGTAACTACTACCGCCATCTACAATATTTATTTTGAAATTCAAAGTTTGTTTATGTTAGTATCTATGAATAACCTGACCGCGATGACCACCTGTGAATTGCGTGAAATAAGTGCCCGTAGTTTTTATGGAAAAGCAAACAAAAAGGTAAGAAAATATTTTTCTTATAGAATTATGTATTTTACACAATTTGCCCTTGTTATAATTTCAAAATAATTGAAAACTCACCGAAAATATCGCCTTGAAGTCATGACCACTAGACTGGACGTCATGCAATATGTAACTTAGAATTTCACTCTTGTGGTATGTTTTATGAGTATAATTTTTAGAGGGGTAGTAGCTTTCTTGTTCACATATTTTTTGTTTTTCTTGTCAAAGATTTATTATTGATTTAGGGATTTTCGAGGGCATTTTTTTATGTACCTTCCTATGTTATTTTGGTACAAATAAATAAATTTCATTTATTGACATAATATTACTTCTTCAATGGGAAATTTTATTCTATTTCAGAAAGTACTTTTTGCCGATGAAGACGACAATAGGGACGAAATACCTTTATGTTTACCAGAAAATGAAGAATTTATAGGTATTGATAATGATGACATTATTTATGATTTACCAGAAGGTTTAGATTTGGAATCTGATTACAATGACGAAGAGACGTATTTGCTCGAACATGTAACGGCTGAAAACCAAATTGATGAAAGTGACTTAGAAGAAATACAGCCAGAAAACAGTGACGATGATATGAGTGAAGATGACATTCCATTAGCTCAGCGTATTTTGGCATTTTCATCAAAACATAAAAGTCAAGAGAAAAAATCAAAAAAGGCTGAGAAAAAAGACTGGAAATGGTGCAATAATGACAGCATGTATGGGCCAGCAACTTTGCCACAGTTTAGAGGAACAGAAAATATTCACGTTCAAGGAAACAATCCAATTGATTATTTTTTATCACTGTTCACCGCAGACATAATGGATGATATCGTCTTTCAGACCAATTTATATGCTGGCCAAAACAATAAATTAAATTTTGGTTTTACAAAATATGAGTTATATGCTTTCTTGGGCATAAATGTAGTGATGGCGTACATCAGGTATCCCAGAATACGGCTTTACTGGTCAAGTGATAATGGCCTGAGAATGGACCTTATTGCAGATGCTATGTCTGTTAATAGATTTGAATCTATTTTGAGGTTTTTACATTTCGTAAATAATGATAATGTAAATCAAAATAACATGGACAAATTGCGAAAAATCCGACCATTTTTGGATAAAATTCAGAAAAACTTCTTAGGTGCCACAGATCCAGAGGAATACCAATCAGTTGATGAGCAAATTATTCCACTAAAAGGAAAATTAGGTATAAAGCAATACTTACCAAAAAAACCTAAAAAGTGGGGAGTCAAAGTTTGGGTAAGAGCTGGAATTAGTGGATATATGTTTCGTTTTGAGGTTTACCAAGGAGCCTCAGGAGACAGAAGTCAAATTAGTAAACTTGGAGCGTGCGCTGATGTAGTTTTGCGTCTAACTGACGACTTGAAGAGAATAAATCATAAAGTATTTTTTGATAATTTATTTTGCTCACTTCCCCTTATCGAAGAACTGCATAAAGGAGGTATATGGGCGACAGGAACTCTCCGATTGAATCGACTACAAAATTGTAATTCTGTTATGAAAACAGATAAACAAATGAAACAAGAGGGTAGGGGAACTTCATCTGTTGCAAGTACTGAAGGTGGCAATATAATTGTATCTAAATGGCTAGACAACAGGACTATTTACATTGTTCCAATTGTGCTGGAATAGAACCTAAGAATAAAACAAAACGCTGGTGTAAATCTACTAAGACTACTATAGAAGTGAACAGACCATTTTCTGTTCAGTTTTATAACAAAAATATGGGAGGAGTAGACCTGATGGACCAGTTGTTGGCCCTGTATCCTCTACGGAGAAGAAACAAACGCTGGTACATAAGAGTTTTTATGCATTTTGTGGATGTTCTTGTTGTAAATGCATGGATTTTGTACAAGAAAAACGGAAATCCAAAAAAGATCTGCTTGATTTTAAAGCAAGTATTGCCAGAGCATTAATAAATTTGGGAACACAGAAAGAAAATAAACGAGGTAGACCTTCGTCTGGTACACCCCCTCCCATTTTGAAGAAGAAGAAACCGAATCATCATGCACCCCCTGAAATTAGACAAAGTAATTGGGGGCACTGGCCACAACTAATTGGTATACCAAATGCTCGAAGATGTCACTCTAAAGCTTGCAAAAGAAAAACAAAATACATCTGCAAAAGGTGCAATGAGCCGCTGTGTCCATTGTGTTTTGAATATTTTCATACCAGTAACTGAGGCTTCCGCGATTCAAGTGCAAGTGCATAGTGACCACTAGAGTGGACGGACTATTTTTTGGGGTTTAAGAAAAAAATTTTATGTTTTTTCACTTAATATACTATTTTCTAATGTTAATTTTCAATATTTTGCAATAAAATAATTTTTCTAAGAAAAAAAAAATTTCCCTAAAATTATGCATGAGAGGGTTAAAGATAATTTTTTGGAATCTAAGAAGCATAAATTCAAACAGGGGTAATTTAATTAGCTTAATTTACAAAGAAAACCCCGATATTTTTTTAATAAATGTGTCTTGGCTAAAAGCCAATGACAATTTTAGGCTCAATTCATATAACATAGTTATAACTGATAATAGAAATAGGTAATTTACAAGTAATTAATTTTTATTGCAACTCACATATGCATATAAATAACAATATTTTTAAAATTGGATCTTATTTCCTTCAATCCTAAAAACATCATAATTATGGGAGATTTTAACTCTCATCATCCCTTATGGGATAAAGCTACACCCAACAAAGGAGGTAGAATAATTCATGATTTCTTATTTGATAATGATCTTGTGATTATGAATGATGGTTCACCAACACTATTTCAATTATCAGCGACAATACCAAGTGCTGTAGATTTGACTATGGTAAGAGGGAATCTAGCTATACAGGCTAATTGCGATACTATTAAAGATTGTGGTAACAGTGACCACTTTCCTATACGTCTTTTACTTAATGATAAAGGCCATAGTGAGGTACTTAAAAGCATGACTAGTCCTTATAAAATTAGAAACTTTAAAAAAGCTGATTGGGAAGCGTACCATAATAAAGTTTTGATATACCTTCAAGATTTAGATTATAACTTATGATCAACTAATGCATATTATTAACATAGTAGCTGATCAAGTAATTCCAGTTAAACAGGCCGGTATACATATTAAAAGGTGTAATGACTGGTGGGATGATGATTGTACATCCTGGGTTAAGGAAAGGAAAAAAGCCATAGCAAATTTAAATATTGTTCCATCTATGGAAAATTATATATTAGCAAAAAAACCATGGCATTAACTAAAAAAAAATTAAATAATAAAAAAAAAGAAAAGTTTATGCTTTTTTGTGAAACTCTAGCATGACTTATGTTTGGAACAAGATTAGGAAATTCAATAATAATAATTTCAAAACAGGAAGATTTAATCTTACTATTTCAGATAATGTTAAAATATCTATTTTAAATAAAATGTCAATCATAAATCAAATCAAAACCACAGGGTTTCCCTCTGACTGCTATTTTATTCAATATTTACTTAAGGGATATTTTTGATTTAAATTTGGGAGAAGCATCTATTATAGGGTATGCTGATGATTTGGCAGTTATGATCAGAGGAAAAAGTGTAGCAGCCATGGTAAATAATATCAATAATGCTTTAAAGCAAATAAACGCACACCTTCGTGAACACAACCTGTCACTTTCCATGGATAAATGTGAGGCAGTATGGTTCACTAGAGGGAGGAAACATACCATCCCACCCCCGTACATATTATCAATGCAATCATTGCCTTTAAAAAAGAGGTTAAATATTTGGGTATTATACTGCAAGAAAACATGAAATGGTCACCACACATTACTAACATTAGAAATAAAGCAAAAAAATCACTAAATGTATTAAGTGATTAATACTTAATATGTATTAAGAGCACTGTAAAAAAGGAGACATTATGTCAAAATTAATTTTAAGGCCGAAACTAATAGTCTAAAATCTCAGTATACTTTCATTTTTTCTGATGCGTCAAAGGGGGCCAACAGAGTGGGTTTTGGTATATTCATTACATCCCTTAATTATAAATTTTCGTCACGTCTTCCCAATCATTTAAGTATTTACAAAGCAGAAATAATTGCCAAAAAAAATTAAAAATGTGATAATTTTCTTAGATTCACAGGGGGCTGTAACAAAACTCCTGTAATCCTTCTTTTGCAACAAATTCTGAATATTGGGTTCTTACGACAAAAAGGCTAATTGCTTCAACTAACATGAATGGTTATAATATCCAATTATCCTGGATACGGGGTCACTCAGGTATACCTGGTAATTCAGAGGCAGATACTTTGGCCAAAATTGGAAGAGATCTTAATATTCCCAGAAAAATGGTATATGATATAAAAGATATTTTAAATTACTTAAAACCAGATATTTTAAACATTTTTAAAGATAAATGGAGAATCTTAGTCTCAACCAAACATCGTGAGTGTGCTAGAATTCAATTAACATTCACCAATAAGACATGGTATGGCAATTTAAATTATAAAGATAGGAGACACATCACAACTATAATTAGAATGCGCACAGGTCATTGCCTGACTAATGCCCATCTCTTCAAAATTAATATAAAAGATGACCCTGCCTGTGAATGCGGCATGATAGAAATCCTGAATCACATATTTTTCGAGTGCCCTATTAACCATATTCCTAATTTGGACTTATATAAGTACTTTGTATCAAAAAAGAAAATATCACTGTTATCCATGACGACATTATATCCTCTCCGGAAGACGAAACTATAGAAATAATCATGCATTTCATTAACATTAATAAAATCAAACTCTGAAGCTCAACTATCCAATTTCCCTGATGTATCCTATAATCCTGCCTGTTTTAGTGCTTTGCTGTTGTCCTCTTATTCCATTTGTTGTAATATTAACTTTTCCTCCAGTATTATTGTCGCAGATCAGAAAGCCGATACAATAATAGCGAAATTATAAGCTATATATAGAAACAAGAAAACGCTAACACGAGAAAAGCTGTAGTTCAGTGAAGTTTTCAGAGATTCCTGCATGGCCCAGAGCCAGACAAAGTGGGGTCTCACACAAATCGGGCTGGCAATTCCCTTGCAGCAGAGCCATCAATACAACAAAACAACAAAATAACCAACCTTCATTAGTGGAGACGGCACTAGATGAAGAAGTGTAAGTTGGCCCAAAATATGAGACATATCGAACTTACCGTTCAAAAGTTATAACGAATAGAAATTTCAGTCAAAATTCACAACTCACTCTGTATATTATTAAATATTGGGAGCAGACACTTTTTATTGATCATTTGATATTCCCCAAATGGGCCCTCCATACGAAGTAGAAATATGCACAGTAATAGGAATATGTAAATTTTTTTATTTATTATTATTTTAAAAATCATTACAGTACGATGGGGATTTTAATCTGTTGTTGATATTGAGTAGCACTGTTTTTATTGCTGAACATAAAAACCTTTTTAGAGAGGATTTGATATTTTATTTCTAGTCAATATGCAACCAGTAATACAATATTTAAAAGTTTGTGATTCCCAATTAAAATATTGTCAATAGGTATGTGCTTTTCGCCTGGGGAGTGGGTAAAAATTTTATCAAAAAAACCATGGTAGTCGCTAGAATGGGAAATTTTAAAACAAAAATATTCTTTAGAGTTTTTTCGATAGTTCACAAATTACACGTCAAAAAAGCATGTTTTTAAATATGCTTGTGATTTTTTTTTATTACCGTAAACATAATATTAACAAAGTTAGGACTGTTTGAAAGTATACTTTTATTCATTATGACTCTTAGTAAAAGTAATTTGCATGAAAATTAAGGTAAGTTTTAACTAAAATACAATCGGCTTATATTCTTTGTGACCAGAAAGTAACAAATTCATGCCCCCAAAATCACACTGGTTGAAACTATTTGTTGTTTATTTACAATTTACTTCATTTATATATCAACATTATATTCTGAAAGTTTAACTGGTTAAGTTTTGAAAAAATCCGAATTTAAAGTGAAGACACTATTTTAGGAATTTCTCAAAAAATCTCCTTTTGTTTTTCAAAATAACTCAACAACTAAAAAGATACGGAAAGAATACTAAAATAGGGTAAAACGCCAGTTATTGGACATTACAGTGTTAACTTACGATTATAAGACTTCTGCAAGTGCTATTCCACTAGGTGGCACTACTCGTTTCTATATTACGTTACATTTATGTTATATACCGATGCACGTCATCAGCGTCATAGCCGGTGACGTCACATGATACCAACACGAAATATTTAGGCGGTAGGTGTGTTCTTTTTTAGAATAACTTTGCCGAGTACACTGGCATTACAGCCACTAGACATATTTTATTATAAACGCGTAGAAATAATATTTAAAGATTTCTATTAATGTTAAATTAAAGAAATACACAATAATATGTTTAATTTAATTTGTATAAATGCATTATAAAGCGTTTTTATGAAGAACATTTGTTCGGAACACACTGTAACTGTAATCGAACGAAGGTGATATTTTGGCAAAAATTGGTAACACTTAGGTATTTGACAGTTGCGGTGTTAACACTTTTTGTACTTTATTATTTTGGATTTTAAAGTGAATACCTCTTGTTTTATATTTTTACATATTTAATAAAATCTGTTCTTTTTAGAACAAAATTAGTGTGTTTTTATTTCAAAAATGTCACGTAAGAATTTAAATAGTCGTTCTAAAGACATGGTAATACTTTTGCAATAATTATGTAATATATTTAATTTAAAATGGAGTCAGGATTTTGTTATACTTTGGCAACTATGTCAACTTCGATCTCTGTCAATGATAATGACGTGCAACGGTATATAAATTAGATGAAGTATACATTCTTATGTCTATGTTCTGCCTTTAACGGGTTCTGTGATTGTGGCGGTAAATATTTTCAGGTTATGAGAGTGAAGTAGCATTTAAGCATTGTGTTAAGCATCTGCTCTGACTTTTTTTTCAAAACTACGTGTTATTTTTAAGGTAAGATTGTATTTTTATTTAAAAGGGTGTAGTAAAAACACTTATAGTCCCTAAGGTAGATCGCGTACAGTAATAGGGAGTTTAATTACGCCTGTCCAATATCTTCTTCTTTTTCTTTAGGTACCATCTCCTCTAAGGAGGTTGGTAATCATCACAGCTATTTTCACTTTTAAGATTGAGTTCTGAACAAGTCGACGGAACTGCAATTATACCACTTTCTCAGATTGTTGAGCCAGAAGATGCGTCTTCTTTCAATACTTCGTTTTCCCTGTATTTTTCCCTGCATTATGGTTTGTAGCAACACATATTTATCCCCTCTCATAACGTGGCCGAGATACTGTAACTTTCTTATCTTAATCGTATTCATAATTTCCATTTCTTTTGTCATCTTTCTGAGGACCTCAACATTTGTTATTCTGTCTACCCAACTTATTTTTAATATTCTTCGATGGGTTCACATCTCGAATGCTTCAAGTCGATCGCTCAAAGACGGTTGTGTTGGACCTTATCGAACGCCTTATTGTAATCAATAAAACAAACAGAGTGGTTGGTTTACATCCATACATCTTTCCATGAGAACGTTAAATCCAAATAATGCCTCTCGTGTACTCATGGCATTCCTAAATCCAAATTGGGTTTCAGTGAGGTCTTGTTAGACTTTTCTGAAAATTCTTAAATGGATATTTTTTAAGAATATTTTTAGTGTGTGACTCATTAGACTAATTATACGGTGGTCAGTACATTCCCTTGTATTAGGTTTTTTTTGTGATATAATAAATGTTGATTTGAGCCAATCTCTAGGAATTATACCCGTATTATATATAATATTATATAAGTCTACTAATACATTGATCTGATCTTTTGATATTAATTCAATTATTTCAGTTGGAATTGTGTCAGGCCCCGCAGTTTTATTAGATTTTGCCAGATTTATTGCATGTATTATTTCATCCTTAGTTATATTTGGACCTATATCATGTTCCTCGCAATCGTTCGTGCTATCTTGTTGTGTTCTGTCATCCTCAAACAATTCTTGGACGTATTCTCTCCATCTGTTTAGTTTGCCTTTGACATCAGATATTATTTTTCCATTCGTATCAACCAGGATGTTACTATTGTTGGACCGTCTTATACCTGCTAATTCTTTAATTTTTTGTGCACTTTAAAACTATCATGATTTCTCTGGAGTTCTTCTAATCGTATAGAGTTCGTCCAATAACTAAACTTGCTGAATTCTATTATGGGTACTTGTCCAATCACTAGATAACTATACTTACCATATATTTCAACAATTTTCAACGGGTTTGCGTATAATTCACTGGAGATAGCAGTAAAATTAATTTAGTAATCGATTTGGCAGTTATGTCCAAAAACAAAATTTGACCGTCCAATCACTAAATTGATTTTTTTGGATTGTAGTAAAATGCCTAAACTTAGAAAATACGATAAGAATAAACGTATAGAAGCTGTTAAGGATATCCAAATTGGCACTAAATCGTATAGAACAGCTGAAAAAAAATATAGAATTCCGAAATTTCGAATTTCTACTATAGAATTTAAATTAAAACATCCGGAACATAAAGATGTACTTGGACCGTCTCCTATTTTAACTTGCGAGGAGGACAATACTCTGGTTAGGTACGTTCATTAAAATTATCTTAATCCATAGAATTATTTGATTTTACATTCAATATTCCAGAAGGATACAAGAAACCGCTTCAAAAGATTTCCCCAAAAAGGCTAATGATTTAAAAAGCAGCGTACAAAAATTTTTAACCGAAAATCCGCGCCTCAATAACTTTAAAGATAATCGACCTAAAGATGGATGGTTAAAAATTAGTCACCAAAAAAATATATTTTAATCCGTATTTATCGTTTGATTTTTTTAGGAATTTTTGAATGTGATCTGAACTTGTGTACCTGAACGAGACGTCAAAAACTGGTTTAAAAATATTGAAAACTATGTTAAAGAAAAACATCTACAAGAAGTTCTAACTGATCCATCAAGAATTTTTAATGGAGATCAGTCAGGATTTCAAATATGTCCATCTACTGGAAAAGTATTTGCTATGAAAGGTTAAAAAATTGTTTGTAATGATGTTCAAAAGAAAACGTCCCTGTGATGTTTACGTTTTCAGCAGACGGTAAAATTTGCGTGCCTATGGTTATTTATCCTTAACAACGTATTCCAGAAAAGTTGCTAAAGGCATTAATCCTAAATAGGGTGTGGACAGAAGCGATAATGGTTGGATGACGGCAGAGAGATTCTAGTATATTGCGAATATTGCAAATGTTTTTTACCCCCACATAATTGAAAATAATATTAAGATTCCAGCTATTCTTTTTGTAGATGGGCACAGAGTCACTTAAGTTAAAAATCAAGTCTATTGTGTAATGAACGGCAGATTGAAGTAATTGCACTTTATCCTTACGCCACAAGGATTTTACAACCACGCGAAGTTTCTATTTTCCGTCCACTAAAAGAAGCTTGGCGGCAGTCAGTGAGAGAATGGGAAAGAACAACATCCAGGAGGGGTAGTGAATAAGGTTGTATTTGCTTTTATATTGAAGCAAGCTACAAAAAAGCTATAAAACTGAAACATTAATAAATGGTTTCAAGGTTTGCGGATTGTTTCCATCTCAAGCAGATACTATTGATTACACAAAATGTTTAGGTAAAGAAGTAGTAAACAATTTTAGGAAAGTCTGAGCGTCCGAGTCTCTAGACTTTCTTTGTAGCTTAGATATGTTTGACTGAGCACATATGTAGGGTAGTATTATACAAAATATCTTACAGGTCCCAATGTGGAAAGGTCTACGAGGTCAATCCACTCCCTCGAAATCTACAATTTACAAAATTTGATATGCTTATTCATAATGTGCACAATTTGTAGAACATTATATAATCTACAATTTTTTCTGATCTATTTTTAACGGTTTTTTCGGTCTATTTTAACTAAATTATTACTAAAATTATGTAAGACTTTTAGTTAATTCTCCACTATTTCTAGCTTTGAAAAATGAAGTTAGGGGTCGCAGAATTTAAGACTTTCGGTTTCTCTTCTTTTTCGCTAAAAGTCTACATTTCTTCATATTTAATATGGAACCTTAAATTACTTTCGTAATATTTGTTTCAATGGCTAATATTCTCATCTATGTAGTATACAATTCTTCGTTTTTCACATTTCATTTTTTTATACTAATTATGTTTTTACCAGTTATGAACCATTTTGAGTTCTCTTTGTATATTCTTAGTATTTCAATGTATATCTTCCGCGACCTTTTCATAATGGGTTTTAATTCCTTTTTAATTTAATTCTTTGGAAGTTGTTTTCTTAGTTATATTTTTCCTCTGTTGAATGATTTAGGATGTTTCTGTTTTTCTTGTATTTGGCTTTGGGAAAACAGGTCTCATAAAATTAGTATCTATGAAATGAGATGTTTACCTATAAAATAAGTACCTAGATAAATTTATAAAGAATTTCTAACGGCATGATTGGAAAAAACCAACAAATGCAAGGATGCGTTTTTAATTAAGGATGCATAGAAAGGCATTAAATGACCATCATCGAAAAATTGCGGTCATGATAAGGTAAGGTACATGTTAAACAAATATGGATTATGTCGACGGTCGCTTAGTCATAAAGGTCAGGGGGTAGAAACTTAGAAATGTTATGTCACCGTTCCATATTAGACGACAATTGTTCAGTTCAACAAAAAAGGATTTTAAGAGACTATTAAAACATTAATACAAAATACGGAATTATTGATAGCTTTGAATTATTCGATTATATGAATAATATAGCAATTTTAGAAACTAACACTTTTGTTTGGTATGATATTAAAACTTACAGTAGCTATTTTGTTAATGGGCATGATAAAATTAAGAGTACAGAATGAAAAGGTAAGGTAAATAGAATAGAAATTTGTAACTCAATCACTTAAAAAATCTATACCTTTAGTAGAAAGCTGTCTAAGTACGGTAAAATATACCGATATTCTCTATAAAAGCCAAATTCCGCCCTACTACGGTGAAATGGCAAAAACACTATTTTCTAGAAAGATTAAAATATATTATTTAGACTCACATTTATGCATATTCGTTCTGCAACAGGTAATCGAAAAACTGAAGGCAAGGAATCTATCTACCCACCTATTGTTTGTAGATTTGGAGAAGTCATACGATACGGTATCTTTGAAAAAACTGTTTCAAACATTGACGAAAGTAGGTCTCAGTACAGAGTATGTGGATGCTATTGCAAATATATACAAAAATGCAAGAAGTATCGTTAAAGAAGGAAACTTTATATCTGAATAATTCCAAATAACAAAGGGATTAAACAAGGATGGTGTCTATCTCCGACCTTATTTAAAATATATATTCAATCATTGCTACAACACTTGAGGAAACAAGTATTCGGAATGGGAATAGACATAGGCGGTGGTAAATGTCTAACAACTTTATTTTTCGCAGATAATCAGGTAGCCGTAGCAAATGATGAGGAACACATGGACTACATGTATAGAAAACTAAAAAAAGAATATGAAAAATAGAAAGAAGACAAAGTATCTTAAAATAGGAGATGATGAAGTAGAACCATAGTTAGAAATTAGAAACACAAAAACATGCAATGAATATAAATATCTCGGATCTATAATATCTAAAGAAGGCACTACCAAAAGATATATCAAAAACAGAACGTAGCAGCAAAAAAAAGCGGTAAACATTCTAAACTCTATAATATGGTCTAAAGATATAAGACAAATATCGGGGATTTTCTGGGGGAAATAAAATTCTAAGCTACAGTTTACACTCGTATTTCATATTTTGCCTCAGATGAATTGTTGTCCACTGTAAGAGAAATTACTATAGGCTATATTCTGCTGTCAATAATATGATCCACTTCCCACATAAATAATTCTTTCAATTTTCATAATGGGATTAATATATTTTTCCAATTTTCTGTCGTTACTTCCTATACTGTTTTATGAAAAAATAGTCGGATCCGAGTATTTAAAAGTTAAAATATTTCGAGCAACGTTACCTTTGACTTGAGCCCATATCAACTCTATCGGATTAAGCTCATGATTATAAGTATTTCATTACCTCGCTTTCTTGCTCTCTCCTCAATAACATATATTTTACAATTGGGTTTATGGATGTTAACAACATTTAATAATTCTGCTTTTGTCATTGTACCGTCAAAGTTTAGTTACTTAGAAATTAATGACCTTGCAATTTTATTTCACTTCATCTTTCGTTCATCTCTTTATGATAATCACAGGTTTTCTTTGATCACAGTAATCACTATGAATAATACAATGAATCACAGTACAAGTATGTAGACCCACCTCGAGAAATCTATTTATACTATATTGTTACAAACATGCATTCGACGTAGCCCATATAACGGTTGCATCTCGAGACGACGATGATCTGTCCTGCGACCTGCGAGAAGCTTCCGGATATATCGACCGCGGGAGAGATCGACTCGTCAAACGAATTAGAGGTGGATCACTCCAGAATATTCTAGGACATATTAACTTGTATATATAAACATATCTTTTATGAGTTAAAGTTAGTTGATAAGATATTTTCATGCTGTAAACTTATAAATAAATATATCTACATAAATTAAGAACCGCTCGTTTTATTTAAAAACGGTACCATATACTACGAAAATGTTCTATACTTATCATGGGCAAATAAGGATAATTGATAATAGCTTGTAAAGCTGTATCCAAAGTTAGTATTTGCTTGATAAAAAAAAACGAATTGACTTTCCTACGAATGGCATTTTTAAAACAATTATCCAGTTCGAATTTTAATAATTTTGGTCGCAAGTTATAGCAGTCGATTTTTCTAATAACACTTTTATATATATATATATATATATATATATATATATATATATAATATATATATATATAATATATATATATAATATATATAGACCAGTGTTGAAGCCTTTAAAAAAGGTAAAAAGTCAAAAAAAATTATAGTAGAATGAAACCTATTGGAAAATGAAGAGAGTATAGTAATAATGGAAAATTCCACTTCATCCGAGGTCGGGAAGTGGGAGGGGTGAGTTTTTAAGGGTAAAAATCGGTTATCGCGATTTTCGGCTACAAGTGCTATGGAAAAGAGTTAAAAGGCAAAGTTGTAGGTAACAAAAAGATCTACAACTTTCGTGTTTACAATTTTTTCACATAACCTCAAAATTTTTGTAGAAAATTCAAAAAACTAAGTTTTTGATTTTTTATTTTTATCTTTTACAAAAAAATAATTTTTTTTCGAAAGTTGGTGAAAACTTGTCTTAGTATGTAGCAAACACACTGTAAGTTTTTGGAATTAAAAAATTAATTTTTTTACCTGATATTGATTTAATATCGAAAAAGCACCCTAATTTTCAATCGAAAATTCATGGGACAAAATATCAGCTTTTTTAAATAAGTCGGTGGGCTTTTTGTTCGCTGAAATCTCTACTTTCCGATAGTGTAAAAAAATATAAATTACTATGAGAAATGTTCTCAAAAAACGAAGAAAACTCGAATCGAACAAACTTTTTTTATCATTATGTACAATTTTGAGATATTGATTAAAATTGACACGGTAATTATTCATGTTGCTTCAGATTTCATGGTACATTGACAAATAAAAAAATTATAAATTGAAATATTCTACTTATTACTTACTATTACGTTAATAATGTTTATATTTGATACGACATCTACAATATTATAAGAAAGTTGTTGATTCAAATATGAATCTTGCTAAAATATCATTGCATTTCTGCATTATTTTTCCGGTTGCGATACAACATCTGGATTTGCCGGGAAAGAAAAGAAAAGTATCGTAAATTCATTATTAGACGCTAAAAATTTGTCAAGTTTGGCTAACATTTTTTATGAAAAAGATGCAAATAACCAAGATATCGCAAAAAATGGATTACAATTAATCAAGTCTATTTATATGTGCAAAAATGATAAGCTAACGCTGAATCAATTACGATTTCAAAAATATCAATTGGCAAAAATCAAATCATGTTTCGTATTGGCAAATCTCCCATCCACAGAAGGTGCAGCAGAACAACATTGTTACAGGGCATATTATCAGCTTCAAACATGGCTGGGCAACGAACTGACAGCAACAGATTGAGGCTGGAAACAACATCAACGATGCATTATGCCCAAATTTACAGAAAAGAAATTGATCCCGGAAATACTGCTCAAAACTATTTGCTGCAGCTGTGAAACGGGATGTAACAATTTAAAATGTGGTTGCCGAAAACATGGTTTGAAATGCACAAATTTATGTTCAAGTTGTCACGGCTCAGAAAAATGCACTAATGTGGAGGAAAAAGCCTACGAAGAAACTAAGAATAATGATTCTGATGAAATTGTGGATGAGAAGTAACGCAGACAGGAAACAATATTGGAGATGAAGACGGTGATGGTCTTGAAGATTTCGAAGTACTTCTAGATTCAGAAGGCGACGAAGGAATGCCATCAAAGAGGCAAAAATTAATGCCCTAAAAAATATTATGAAAAATATATACATCATAAATATATATATATATATATATATATATATATATATATATATATATATATATATATATATATATATATATATCAGTATCGTGTCAACAGCCGTAAAAGTCGGACGCTTTTGAAGTGCTTGCGGTGCGATTGTTTGGAAGTGACGCTATTGTGTTATTTTGTGAATTTGTTTGGTGCAAATTAGGTCCATAATTTGGTATTCCAAAATATCTAATTATGGAAGAAGATGCTATTACAGGGCATAGACCGCCCGATGAATTACATTCTGATAACACTTCTGAAAAAACTAATATGGATGATAACAGGTCTGTAAATACTTTAATTGATTTTGAAAACCGGTATAAACCCAGCGATAAGGCTCCATTCTTTGTTTATATTGAACACAAAAATAAAAATCTCGGTAGGTTATTTCCAATGAAGGTAGGACATTTTCTATTAAATGATTCGTTTATTAAAAATGATGTACTTGATATAAAAACAGTTGGCATTAATAGGGTAAAAGTCATTTTTAAAACTTATTCTATAGCAAATAAAATAATTAATCATGATTTAATAATTAAAAATGACCTTATAGCTTATATTCCAAAATTTTACACACATAGAAAGGGTATAGTCCGTATGGTTGATACTTTCTTTTCGGAGAATTATTTAAAGGATGCGATAATATCTGAGAGACAAGTAGTAAATGTTCAAAGGATGCAACGGAAAATAACTAACAGCGATGGCACAACTCAATTAGTACCAAGACAAATAATAATTGTAGAATTCTTGGGCAACGAGGTTCCACAAAACATAATAATTAATTTATGCAATTTTTCAGTAGATCCATACATACATCCGGTAGTGCAATGCTTTAAATGTCTCAGATACGGTCACTCCTCAAAACAATGTAAATCTAAAGACAGTAGATGTAAAAAATGTACAGACACTACCCATACTGTAGAAACTTGTAAGGAAAATAATCAGCGCATATATTGTAAAACCAACGATCACACCTCGTTGTCTAGAAAATGTCCAATATACGAGAAACAGAAGAAAATCAAAGCAATAATGGCATCAGAAAATATAACATTCAGAGAAGCAGAACAATTACATAACAATCCAAGCTATGCAAAAATAATAACTAATAATAGATTTTCTATTCTAAATAACATTTCCAATTTTCCCAGCTTACCTACCTCGTCTAACAATGTCCCTAATTTCACATTAAATAAACCTGTAAAGAAAAATTATCACACATCTACAACTAATAAGCGTAAAGCAACTTCTCCACCAATTTTACCCCATACCTCTGCCCCAACTTCTAGCAAAAGACCTACTCCTAAATTTAACCCTATAATACCCAATCCCTACAGGGACGAATTTATTGATTACAAAGAGAAACTTATATTACTTGTCACATCTCATATTAATCAACTTATGTATACCAATAATCAATCTAAACCTATATGTAATTTAGAAAATGAATTAAGAAAACTAATTTCTAATAATTTAGAAGAAACAGGTAATAACACAGAAACGGATAATTTAGCGACGAGCGACAATGAAAGCATTCACTCGTATTATTAATTTTCAAATGCACAGTCAACCTACTCAATCTTCCTTAAATATTTTACAATGGAATTGTAGATCGTTAGTAAGTAATAGAGATAATCTTATAAATTATATTAATAATTCTCATGTGGATATTATTATTTTATCCGAAACTTGGTTGAAAAACCAAATGGATTTCAAATTAAAAGGGTATAATTTTGTTTCAAAATGCCGTGAAAGTGGCTATGGTGGTGTAGGCATTTTCATAGTAAAGGGCATTGATTATCAAATAATTAATATTAACTATAATTTTAATACCGGAATAGAAGTGTGTGCAGTCTTAATTAACAAAATTAATATCTCTTTTGTGTCTATATATAAACCATCTGACATCAGAGTAGAAAAGGCTGATTGGATACATTTATTTGAACAATTCGATTATAATAAAACAGTTTTTTGTGGTGATTTTAATGCCCACCATTACATGTGGGGTCCAATCCCGGATGACCGTAATGGTAGAATATTAGTTGAAAGCATGGATTTTTTCGAATTAGTTTCTCTAAATGACGGAACACCTACTAGAATCGCAGCGAGTGGTAATCATTCTGCCGTTGAGTTGACCATCACCTCAGCCTCATTAACAAATCGTATAAACTGGTCAGTATATACCGATACATTGGGATCCGATCATTTTCCTATTAAAATAGAGCTTAAAATTAATCCTTCTTCATTCCTAATTAATCATCCATCAACAAAATGGAACGATTGCCGCGCTGATTGGACGCTATTTCAGACCGATTTAGAAAAACAATTATCCACATTTTTATCATCTAATAATCTTTCTAACGATGAGAAGACAGCCCTAATCTTTCAGACTCTCTCTAGCTGCTTCCAAATCTATGCCCATAAAAAAAACCTTTCACTCCTTCAATGCCAAGGCCTTATTGGTGGGATGCGGAATGTACACTCATTATAAAAAAACGATCAGAAGCCTTGAAAGCGTTTCGAACCCAAAGCAATCATAATAATTACATAAATTATAAAAAATATAGCAGCGCAAACCAGACGATTATTTAAAACAAAGAAAAAAAGTAGTTGGAGAAATTTTTTAAATAGTCTAAACAAAAGCACACCTCTCTCAAAAATATGGTCAACCGTCAGATCAATTTCCAATAATTATCAGTACAACAAAAAACCTCAACTTTCTGAAAATCTCATTAAACAGATGTTAGACCAACTTGCACCTTCATCTGCCTCTGGTAATGTTGGTAGGATTAAAGAAGTTTTTCGCTTTAACACTAGTATAGATTCCATGTCAAAACCTTTTACTCCTTCAGAACTAGATTTCGCACTAAAAAAAAGCAGAAATACAGCCCCCGGCTTGGACGGTTTTACTTATAAGATATTGGACAAATTGCCGTGAAATGCCAAAGATGTTCTCTTACAAATATTTAATAGTTGGTGGTTGAAACAAGAATATATCGATACTTTAAAAAATATTATCATATGCCCTTTACTCAAATTTAACTTAAACCCAGAACTTCCTTCATCTTATAGACCCATTTCTTTATTATCATGTGTGACAAAATCCTTTGAAAGGCTTATAAAATTTAGATTAGAACATTTTATTGAAAGCAGTTCAGTTTTTCCCTACTCACAGTATGGATTTCGTAGAGGTCGAGGTACCATTGATGCTCTCGTACATTTAGTTACGGATATTCAACTCTGTTTCTCAAAAAACGAATTCATGCTATGTTTGTTTCTAGATTTAAAGGGTGCATATGACGTGGTTGATTTGGATATTTTATATTCAAAAATGGTGGCATGCGGTATTGATAAAAGATTATCTGTAAATATAATAAATTTGTATGTGAATAGAAAAATATACTTACGGGACCATAGAAATGTATTACACGGTCCAAGAATATTATATAACGGTCTCCCACAAGGCTCAATTCTAAGTCCTTTATTGTTTAATGTTTATACTGCAGATCTGCATGGTTTGATGGATGAAAAATGCAAAATAATTCAATATGCAGATGATATATGTTTATATACCAGCCATAAATCCTATGAAGATTGTATGTTGAATCTAAAACTTAGCTTTAGTAATATAGATAAGTGGGTGAAACAAATGGGTTTTAGTATATCACAAGAAAAATCTTTGATTGTATGTTTCACTAGACGTAGACAAAAAGTCACAGGCAAATGCCAGATAGGTGATTATAATTTCCCCTTAGCAGAAGAGTATAAGTATCTAGGCATGATCCTAGATAAAAAGCTCTTGTGGTCTAGTCATGTAAAGTACGTAAAACAAAAGTGCGAGCGTGGAATTAACCTTCTGCGTTTCGTTTCTAAAAAAAGATAGGGTGCAGATCAGAATATCTCTTTAATGTTTTATAGATCCTACATACGATCCATTTTGGATTACGGTTGTATTCTTTACGGTTCAACATGCAAAACAAATCTATTAACTCTTGACAGAATACAATTTAAATCAATAAAAATTTGTCTAGGAGCTATGATGTCTTCACCAAACCAAGCAGTTCTAGCAGAAGCCCAGGAGCCACCTTTATTCATACGTAGGCAAATGTTAGCCAACAAACGTCTAATAACGTACAGATCGTTTAATACAACTATGGTTCTCCTCCTCTTGCAGAATCTTTTATCGATACGAATTCATTTCAATCTTATATATTACAGCTACCAAAATTTCCTTTTTACGTACAAGACTTTGAAGTTCTGATAGACAAACCAACCATTATAATGCCCTCTTATTCAGACTTGCCAATTTTAACTAATCTGATATTCAAATCCATACTAAGCAAATTAGGGGAAGATTTAACAATAATTTATACAGATGGATCAAAAACTGTTGAAAGTACTGGTTTCGCTTTTTTTGTTTCAAACAGCAACTATGTTGAGAAATATCGAATTCCTGAATATTGTTCTATTTTTACAGCCGAGGCTGCTGCTATACAGAAAACACTATCTTGGTGTGTCACTAATTATTGTGAGAACATCGTAATAGTATCAGATTCTCAGGCAGTATTACAAGCTATTCGTAGCCATCCATTAGACAGTTTTCAAAACTCCATTATACTTGATATCAAAAAATTATTATATGATCTAAAATTCACAAACAAATCAGTTACTTTTCTCTGGGTTAAAGGACACAATGGAGTAATTGGAAACGAATTGGTGGACAGTATGGCAAAAAATACATCTGAGATATCCGAAATTACAAATTTTTACTACTTTAAAGATCTTTTTTCTATTATCAGGAGTATTGGCAGGGAAAGATGGATGTCAAAATATAAAGAGGTTCAGAAGACTTCAAGAAACCATTACTTTTCTATTCACCCATGCTTACCAAAAAATATTCCCCATTTCAATCTTAACTTTAATAAAGTACATTCTTCTTTAATAACGCGGCTAAAACTGAACCATGGCCTCTTTCCAGAGCATCTGCATAGGATTGGAATCTATGAAACTCCTTTCTGTCCTTGTAATAATAAATCTATCGGAGATTTGAATCACTTATTTTTCGATTGCTCTAATCATAGGGAACAGACTCGAAGACTATATTTAGGTTTAATTGATCTCAATATTAGCCTTCCAGTTAACATCAGCAATCTGTTATCTTATTCTGACAAATCTATATATAATATTCTAATCAAGTTTATAAACGATTCTAAAATAAAAATTTAAACATCCTTATAACAATTTTCTGTGGCAAAAAGATTCTTTGTCTAATGCCATCTCTCTCTCTCACACACACACATATATATATATATATATATATATATATATATATATATATATATATATATATATATATATATATTGTAAGATTGCCATGACAAAAATTTAATTAAACATTAATAAACCAGCTTTTTAATTGTAAAAAAAATCGTATAATAGTTACATTTTTTTATGAAATTCCCTTTAAATCCCATCTTGAATATTTTTAACAGTTATTTTCACATGTCTTTTTGCAATCTTTTTTCATCAATCTAAAATTTTTTTGTTTATCAATGTATCATGTAAGCTTGAGCTATATTACTAATTACAGTATTAATTATAAGATATATCTCAAAATTGTACATAATAATAAAAAAAATTTTCAATTTGAGTTTTTTTTGTTTTTGCGTTTTTTGAAAACATTTGCCATAGTAATGTATATTTTTTTACACTATCGGAAAATAGAGATTTCAACAAACAAAAAGCCCACCGACTTTTTAAAAAAGCTGATACTTTGACGCGTGAATTTTCGATTGAAAATTAGGATGCTTTTTCGATATTAAATAGATATCAGGTAAAAAAAAAGTTTTTTGTAAAAGTTAAAAATAAAAAACCAAAAACTTTGATATTATGTGAAAAAAGGGTAAATACAAAAGTTGTTGATCTTTTTGTTACCTACAACTTTGTCTTTTAAATTTTTTCCATAGCACTTGTAGTTTCGCCGAAAATCGCGATAAACCGATTTTTACCCCTAAAAATTCACCCCCTCCCACTTCCCGACCTCGGATCGAGTGGAATTTATTTTTTCTTCAATTTTTAGCATATTCTCTTTCTTTTCCAATAGGTTTCATTCTACCATAATTTTTTTTGGTTTCAAAAATTATCGACCCTGGTCTAATAGTTGTTTTTCCATATATCATTGCAGTATGTGACGTCAATGGTCAAGATTTTGTTGATGAAAATAATAATTGTAGACATTTAGTATAACACTCTTTTCCTTACGTGATAAATGGTCCATCTTTAATTTTTTGACTGGTCTTTAATCACTGGTCAAGTTGATTCCATATTCGATAAAATTACTCACTATTAACTATTACAAAAAGTACACTATAATAATGTCAAATCTCTTTATTCACTTACACTAATTGACTTTGACTGGATAAAATCATTCTGAAGGAAGAACATGTTTTAGGGTATATGGGTGCGCGCAAATGTGTCTCTGCGTAGATGACACAATAGTAGTAGTCTAAAGTTGAAATATTGCCATTGTAGGGCAAGCACACAAATTAGTTTCTTTTCCTTCTGTCAAATAACTGTCAAAGTGTTTGGACGCGTTTAAGAGTTCCTCGGGAAAATTTATATATTTAAGTAGTTCTAAAGTCTTTTTTTTATTAGATTTCGATCTCTTGTGAAGTGCAGAAGTGTATTTCAAGATATAACACAGGGTGTTTAGCGTTTTTGTTTTTTTTTGCTTTATATTTTAAGTTCTAGTATTCTGTCAACTGTACTGTAAGTAGAAATTTTTTATTAATTTTTTTGTTAAACGCCGTGCCCCGTCATGTCCGCGGGCAAAAATGGTATCTCTGGGAAGGATCCACCAGATCCTGGTGTAGAGGACATTGAATTTAGAGATAGGAATGATATTAAAAACAATATTGATAGCAAAAACTTGCGTTCAACTTCGCCTAAAACAAATATTCAGAAAAATCAGGTATTTAACTCAGCTAATCGATTTAGTTCTAGTGATAATGGTCCTTTTTTTATATTTGTTCAACATATTAATTTAAATTTAGGTCGTTTGCATCCAATGAAACTTGGAGAGAAACTACTTTTATTATCCAATTATGATAAAAATATTATAGAAATTGTTAGTGTAGGTAAAAACCGTATCAAAATCCAAGTAGATTCAGGTGCTGTAGCTAATAAGTTAGTTACAGAAGATTTTTTTGAAAAAAATAATCTAATAGCATATATTCCAAATTATTTAACAGAAAAAAAAGGTCTCGTTCGTGGAGTGGATACTACTTTAAGTGAGAATGCATTGCTCAACACTATTAAGTCTAATATTCCTATTAAAAAAGTTTATAGAATGACTAGATTAGTTCAAAATAATGGTATATCTGAAAGAGTTCCTAGACAAATGGTCATAATTAGCTTTGAGGGTAAATTAATTCCCCAATATATTTACATTAATAAAGTTAGATGTCCAGTTGAAATATATGTTAGTCCGGTTATGCAATGTTTTAATTGTCTTCGATATGGTCATTCAACCACCCAATGTAAGTCACAAAAAAGATGTAAAAAATGCGGCAATGAAGGAAAAATTGGTTGCCCTGATCAATGTATTGCATTTTGCGTTTTTTGTAAAAATAATAACCACGAGTCAATTTTTAAAGAATGCCCCGAATATTTGAAACAAAAGAAAACTAAAGAAGCTATGGCTAACTTAAATATTTCGTTTAAAGAAGCTGAAAAAGCTATTGAAAATCCAAGTTATTCCAGTTTAGTTCAAAAAAACAAATTTGCACCCTTAACTACCTGTGACACCGATTTCCCTCCATTAAAAAGCTCTTCTGCTAAACCTTCGAATTCTAACACTGCTTACAAAAATAATAATACTCACAAGCATATATCCTCCCCTACAGTTAGTCCCCCCAAAAAAAGAAAAAATTGTGATACAACTCCTAATTTTCCTCCTATTCGTAGAGAATACCAGACCAGCTTCTGTTCGGGATCTATATTTCAGTTTGGAAACCCTGATCCTCCTAATGAATTCAATAAGTTTATCAGTCAGCTGAGTGCTTCACTTAAAAATTTGATCCAACAAAGTATCCAGGATTATTGTAATTCTTCCTCAAATGTAGAATCTAATCTTAAAATGTACGAAATTGAATTAGAAAATAAAATTAAAGATATTATAGGTAATCTTTTTACATAACTTTAATGGCTTCCAAAAGCATTAAAATTATTCAATGGAATATTCGTTCGCTAAATGCAAACAAATATTCTTTAAATCAATTACTTTTTGAAGAACGTTTTGACATAGCTCTTTTATCAGAAACTTGGTCCAAACCATCTGATACTGTTTGCTTCAATAATTTTAATATAGTTAATAAAAGTAGAAGTAAGGGATATGGAGGAGTTGCCGTAATTTTAGCAAATAACATTATTTATGAGCCCATTTCATTCGTTAACAATTTCAATCCTAATCTCGAAGTTTGTGGTGTAAATATTAATATTGACCAAAAAATTTATTCTATTCTGAGTGTGTATCGTCCAGCAAAAGTTAGAGTAACAATGCAAGATTACGTTAGTCTTTTTTCTCAAATTAACAATGATTGTATCATTACCGGAGATTTTAATGCTCACCATGGATTATGGGGATCCAATTTATGTTCCGTCGATGGTAATATACTAGTAGAAGCATTAGATGCATTTCCTAATCTAGTTGTTGTAAATGACGGGTCGGCTACTAGAGCTACTCCTCCAGGACATATCAAATCGGTTGTAGATCTTACTATTATAAGCTCTAGTTTATGTTCAGCCTTTGACTGGACCGTTCTTTCAGATACCTATGGATCCGATCATTTTCCCATTAGACTTTCCGTGCAGGATATAAAATTTGAAAACACAATTTTCACATCTTCAATTAAATGGTCCATGTCCAATGCAAATTGGGAAAAATTTAGAGATTCTGTAGAGAGCACCTTCAGATACGAATCAAAGACAAACGAAACCAATGAAATGATATTCTTTTTATTAGATTCTATTACTACTGCAGCCAACAAATCTTTTAAAATTATCAAACCCTCAGTAAAATCTTTTAAAACTCCACCATGGTGGGATGATGAATGTCTCACAGTTTCGAATGCAAGGAAAAATTCTTTTAAAATGTATAAATCCAATCTTACCCTTTCAAACTTTATTGAATATAAGAGGAATGAAGCTATGTGTAAACGCACATTCCGCTCAAAAGCCAAATCTAGTTGGGCTCGATTTTGTTCCTCACTTAGTAGGCAAACTTCACCCTCAGAGCTTTGGAAAAGGGTAAACAAAATTCAAGGTAAGAAAAAGTACACCGCTAATAATGAAGACATGGTAGAAAGTCTTTTTAGAAAAATCTCTCCAGATTATGTCCATCTACCAGTATTTATGCCGAGTATCTCCACTAATGATCACTTTTTACTAACCCCCATTTCAGCTGACGAACTTAAAGCAAATATTAAGAGTTCTAAAAATACAGCTCCTGGTATTGACGGCATTAACTACAGCATGCTTTTAAACCTGCCAGTAATTGCCATACATTATCTGTGCAAAATATACAACAATATTTTACTTAAAGGAGACAACTGTGATTCTCTTAAACAATGCTTGGTTATTCCTATACCCAAAGTAAATCAGCGTCCTGCCCTAAGACCTATCTCTCTTATGTCTTGTTTGCTTAAAACATTTGAACGAATTATGAAAAGCAGATTAGAATGGTGGTGTGAAAACAAAAATATTTTCCCAGTTAGTCAATATGGCTTTCGTAGAAATAAAGGGACTATGGATTGTGTGTCTCAATTAACGACTGATATTCAGTTATTCTTCTCAAATAATAATTATCTATCTGCCATATTTCTTGATATTTCAGGAGCTTATGATAACGTCAATTTAAATCTATTGACGTTATCATAAGCTCCTGCTCCTTAACAATGCTCTATATACTCTGCAGAAATGTTCGCAATTCATAAAGCTCTAGAATGGGCGGTCAACAAAAAAATTTCTAACCACCAAGTAGTAATTATATCAGATTCAATGTCTACATTATTAGCTTTAGAAAACTCACGTCAACATTTATATAAAAATAGTCTTGTCGTTAAAATTTTAGAAAACCAACTTAAGCTGCAGGAAGAACATACTACTGTACATTTCGTCTGGGTAAAAGAACACTTTGGTATTTCCGGTAACCTCAAAGCAGATTTTTATGCTAAAGAGGCAATCTTAAAAGGATCAGAAATAAATTGGCTAGATAGAAGCGATCTAACAGCCACTTGCAAGAAAAGTCTAAAACAAAATTGGGACATTGAATGGTTTGCTTTCTGTAATCGAAGCAATAATCTTTATACAAAAGTTCATCCAGTTTTACCTACTGAGCCGTTTGCCGTAAGAAGTTACCCCAATTGAAATATTTATTCCATGTTTGTTAGATGTCTCTTTAACCATGCCACTGTCAAGACATACCTCTATAGATTAAATCTATCCGAATCAGAACTTTGTGATTGCAATAGTTACGTTGATGATATTAATCATTGGTTGTTTGGATGCAAGCATAATGATGATGCAATTAAATATTTGATGCACACCCTGTCTCAAGAACAAATACCTTTACCACAAAACCAAACTTCTCTTTTATACTTGTCTCGACGAAACCATAAAATACAACAAATTATTTGGGAATTTTTAAAAAGGACTAAGAGAAAAATCTAACTTGGATGAGTGAGTCGGCTTGAATGTGTTTAGCAATTATTGTTTTTTATAATTAATCTTATGTAATATTAAGTACCTCCCTGTAAAATATTGTTATTTAAAAAATTAAAAAATATATAAAAAATATAAAATAAAACATAAAAAAAAAACGATCACAAAGAAGGCCTAAACCTCCGAGGTGTTGAACCGGGTTTATGTCTTAGCGCTGTGACAATTATTAAGTATTAGCATTTAGTATTAGCATTTAGTATTATTTGTATATTTCTTATTTGTAAATTAATTTAAGTTGGTTAGGGTCCTGAATGAAGAGTTTAAATAGAGGTCAATTTAATGTTTCCACTTCCTTTTTGTATTTTTTTTTATTTTTATACAACAATGCCTATATATGTATGTGCGTGCATAAGTTTGTATATGTGCTGCGCATGTGTATATAGTATTTAATATTGTAGCAAACAATATTTAGTATAATATAATACCGTGGCTGAATGGATCAATAATCCAAAGCCATTAAAAAAAATAGTTTCTTTTCTGAGAAATTCCCGTATATTACTCTAGAAATATAGTACAGGTAGATATTTTACAAACCATTGCTATTGAATGGTTAGTTATGTTAAGTTACGCTAATGTAATAGTGGAATTAATTAAAGTTCTATTTAGTACATACGTATGGTGGTAATGTAATGGATTAAGTAGATAGACTTTAATTATGGTTATACGATGTTCAAGTTTGATCATAAAATTTATTAGATACTTTACGGCAAATTAAGCAATTGTCCTAGAGAACTAAAAATAAAAGTGTGGGACGATACATTTATTCGTCGGTCTATTTTTAAAAAGATGGACTTTAAATGTTTTCAAAAATATTAAGATTTCGAAATCATGTGGTGTTGAAATTATACGTATCATCGTATCACATGTTTAGGAACCTCAACACAAAATAATTCCATAGTGATATTAACACAAAATTAAAGAAATATTTAATTTCACTGGAGAGAATTAATTTATTTCAATCAGAGTTAAAGTTTTTAAAATCAAATCATTTTTAAAATCAAAATGATCAAATTGTTGCCATGATGAAAGCTGTCGCTGTCATGTTTTTTTTTTAAATAAATTTTAAGTAAATTTAAGGATCATCAAACGGCTTAGACAATGTTCAACAATTCAATAGAAATCATTAAATTAAATTAAATGGCAAAAAACCTAAGCATACGTACTGGCTATACATGACGGTAGTAGTATGGCACACTAATATGGAGGTCTAAATGCCAGTAAAAGACCACCAAACAGAAGCTGAATAAACTTTAACGACAAGTATACTTAATCATAAGAGGAGCAATGTCGACTACCCCAACCGCCTCCATAGAAGTCATACTTGACCTCCCACCATCTTGGATGGAGAAGAAGGTAAAGGTAGGAGCATACAAAAGGCGAATAAGACGCCAGGAAGCAGAACAAAAAGATATTGGGATCAAATCTGAAGAAATAATTAAAAATCATCCAAATTTTTCTTTCGGAAAGATTTCCTAAGTGGAAATTGAAACGTCAATATACGTATTTTTTTATCTTTAATTGTGGCTTATTCCCAGTTAAATAGTAATTAATTTAAAATGCCACAAGAAAATAGTTAGGCCAAAATATACGAAGGATTTTTCGTAACGCTCTATTGATGAAAACTTGTAATTGGTGTACTATGGGTGCTGATATCTTCCACGTTTCGCAGCCATACAGTAATACAGCTTTTACATTTGTGTTGAAGATTTTTAATTTCGTTTTAGTTGGTTAAAGCCTGGATTTCCATATGTTGTTAAGCATGTTGTAGGCGTTGCGAGCCTTATTTATTCTTTCATGTACATCACGCTCTGTACCCCCATTACAGTCAATTATGCTGCCCAGATATACAAATTCCGCTACTCTCTCAATTTTCTGGTCGTTGATCATAATAGGTTGGTTGTTTCTGGTACCAAATCGCATTTCTTTGGTTTTGTTGATGTTTATTTCTAGACCAACCTTCTTTGATTCTTCTTGTACTTTGTTTACTTGGAGTTGCATGTCCTGTTTTGTATGTGCTAGGAGGCATATATCATCAGCGTAATCTAGGTCTTCCAGTCTGTTTGTTAATCCCCAGTAAATTCCTCTATTAGAGTTTACCTTTGTTAGTACGGAGTCCAGTACAATGTTAAATAGTATGGGGGATAAAACACAGCCCTGCTTTACTCCGTTTAGCATAGCTATTGGGTCAGATGTTATGCCGTTGTGTAGGATTTTGCTTTCTGTGTCACTGTAGAGTTCTTTGATGAGATTTACTATTTTTTCTGGTATTCCTATTTCCTGCAGTGCTTTCCATATGGCCGTATGTGTGAGCGTGTCAAAAGCTCTCTTGAAGTCCACAAAGCACACAAAGAGAGGAGAGTTGAATTCCTGTGACTGTTCTACAATTATTCTTAGTGTGTTAATTTGGTCCACGCATGATCTGTTTGGTCTGAAACCGGCTTGTTCATTCCTGGGTAGAAACATTGGTTCTACACTATTTGTTAGTCGGTTGTTTATAATTATTGCTGTTAATTTATTTATAGTATTCAGAAGTGTGATTCCTCTCCAGTTTTCGCAATATCTTCTGTCACCCTTTTTTGGTATCTTTATTATTAATCCCGTTTTCCATTCTTTGGGTAACTTTTCCTCTCTCCAAGCCCTTTTCATGAGTGGTTGGATTAGCTCTGCCACTGTACCTGGGCAAGTTTTTAACAACTCTGGTGGAATATTGTCAGGGCCGGCTGCTTTGTGTGCTTTCAGTTTTTCTATGGCCATTTCTATTTCTTGCGTTGTTGGTTCGTTGGTGTTAATTCTCAGTTGGATATTGGGTATTAGGTTTTCTGCGTCTTCTGGTGGTGTTGGGACTGCACTTAGAGATTCGCTAAAATATTCATGCCATCTTTTGACTTGTTCCTGTGGCGTTGTAATATCTTCACCTGTAGCACTTTTTACAATTGGTTGGTGGGTAGTATATCTTTTATTGGCTAGTTGTTTAGTGATATTATATAATTGTCTCATGTTTTGATGTTCATCGGCGACTCGCGCTTCTTCGGCAAGATTTTCTGCCCACTTTCTTTTGTCTTTCTTTGCTGCCTTCTTGACAGCTTTATTCGCTTCTCTATAACTTTCTCTAAGTCGGTTCTTCTCTGCTGCTGTCTTGGAATTTAGTAATTCTAGATTAATGTGTTTGCGACGTTCTATTTTGTTCCACGTTTCTCTCGTAATCCACTCTTTCTTTAGGCCCAGCACGTTTTCACTTGTTTCCACAAGGGCTTTGCTAATCGTTTCCCAATTTTGTCCTGTCTTTCGTCGATTTTGGATCTCAGCTGTCGTGCGAATTCTACTTTCGTCTCGTTATTTTGTAGTTTCTCAATGTTGAACTTTTTTCGAATAGGTTTGTTCAGTTCTTTTCTATTTCTAGCTATTTTGAATCTAATTTCGGCCATCATCAGGAATTTATCATAATAATATGAAAGTCTTATCAGGAACGTCTCTGTCTCAAATACAGTAGAGGAAAAACGAAAGATCCTTACTGGACTTCTTTATCAGTAAGCCAGTAACCATAGTTTTTCTGATGTTTTTGTCAATTTATCTTTTGATGTTGATTACCAAAAAGCTTTAGCTTCTTATTCTGATCTGTTAGGTATTATATCTGATTATTCAGGTACAAAATCTGATAGTAGATTTAAAGCTTTTAGTTCTCGTTTAACTCATTTGTCTGGTAGAATCTCCCGTCTACAGCCAACTTCTGTAGATGAAGAAAAATTTAAAAAAGCTATCCACTATGATTTGATAAAATAGAGAGTATTTTGTTTGATATTGTAGATCAACCTGATATTGTAGACCAACCTATTGATTCTACTCCTAATAGAGTAAACCTTAATTATTCTCAATCTTCAGCCTCACCTGTTAAGTTTGTTCCTGTTTATAAATGGGGCATTAAAAAATTTTCTGGTAAAGAACCTCTAATACCATTTCTGGAACAGATTGAAACTTTAAAGTTTTCTAGGAACTGCATTGATGCAAATTTATTCACCTCTGCAGGAAATTTATTTGAAGGTGCTGCTTTTACTTGGTGGCATAATCATTTCACAAAAAATCTTTTAATTCATGGTCTGAATTAGTTGCTTCCTTAAAGGAATCTTATTTACCTTATAATTATGAAAGAAGAGTCTTTGATGCTCCTGTCTTCAAAATCAATTCCTGAGTTTGAAAAAGTGGATGAAATCATTAATGGTCATCTTCCTGATTATGTCAAGACTCTTGCTTTCCAGGATGTGGAATCAGTTGCAGGCCTTACAAAGTATTGTAAGAGATTTAAAGCTACTCTTACTATTTCGTCTCGCAGTAAATTTTCTGTTGAGTCTCTTTCTTCCTCTGTTACATGTTGGAACTGTAATATGACAGGCCATACTTTTCAAGTTTGTAATAAACTCAAGAGAAAGTTTTGTCATGGTTGTGGATTTCAGAATATCACTACATATGAATGTAGGAGATGTTCAAAAAATGGTTTGAAAGAACATCCCAGGAAAAAGTTTTCGAAAACATTCAAACAACCACAGTCAGTGAATGTTTCTAAGCAACTTATACCCAAACCTGCTTCTTCTTTTATATCTAATGATAATTTATGCACTTTTTCTTCAGTACAATCTGAAACTTTACCTTCTTCTAGTACTTATGTTCTTTCTAGTGGTCCTTTAAATTCTAAGGTACATTTCAATTCTGGTCCATTAATAGATGTTCATACTAATGATAATAGACCATATATTTCTATTTCTGTAGGTAGTGAGACAATATCTGCACTTCTTGATACTGGCAATAATGTTAGTATTATTGGTTCTCCTTCTTTATTTTTACTTAAAAACTCAATTTAGCACTTAACTATGATGTTTCAAATCAACTCACCACTGCTGATGGAAATATTCACAGTACTTTAGGATATGTTTGGTTAGCTGTTACTTTATCGAGTAAAACTCAATTACTTAGTGTTAATAGTTCCTTCTATTTCACATAGAATGATATTAGGTATGGATTTTATTCATTCGTTTCAACTTTCTTTGAATTTCTCAAATTTTTCATTTAAGGCAACAGATTTATCTACGTGGGTAGTAAAAACTGTTATCAGTTCTGAAAATCTTTCTGACATTCAGAAATCACAACTCAACTCTACTCATCGTAGTGATTCTTTAAATGTAGTAGAGGACTCTCTTTCAAGAATTCCTAAAGCATCTCAAGTTTCTCTCTTGAATTTATGTAATTTAAAAACAGATGCTTGGTATAGGAATATGATAGCAAAAGTTATAGATAATCCTAACTTATATCCTGCTTTTAAGGTTCAGGATAATGTTCTTTATAAACATGTTTTTTTCTAGCTCAAGTTTTCTGATTCTGCTTCAGAATGGAAAATTTTTGTTCCTTTCCCACACAGGAAGGAAATTTTACAAATATATCATAATGATCCTACAGCTGCTCATTTAGGTGTCATTAAAACCCTTTCTAGGATTTCAGAATTGTATTACCGGCCTAAAATGAGATCTTTTGTTGTGAACTATGTTCATAAATGTAAAGTTTGTGCTTCTTGCAAGCCTAGTAACTTATCTCCGGCTGGTCTTATGGGACAATATCGTAATATTAATTTTCCTTTTCAGTTTTTATCTGCCGATTTACTTGGTCCATATCCTAGATCTAAAAATGGAAATCGTTATCTCTAAGTTGTTGTTGACTGGTTTACAAAGTTCATATTTGAACATCCTTTGGCTAATGTTACTTCTAAAGCTATTGTCAAGTTTATTGAAAATCAAGTTTTTCTTATTTTTGGTGTACCACAGATCTTTGCAGTTGATAATGGAAAACATTTGTTTCCAAAGATTTTAAAACTTTGATGGAAAAGTACAAGCTACAAAAAATTTGGTACAATTCTAATATTATTTGCTATAATCTAAAATTAACTTTGAACGAGTTAATAAGACGATTGTTACTGGAGTTAGGTCTTTTATTCAGGACAATAATAAAGATTAGGACAAGGAAATTTTTAAAATAGCCCCAGCTATTCATCTAGCTAAACATCAAGTTACACAATTTTCTACTTCATTTTTAACGTTTGCTAGAAATGTTTCTGTTGATGGTTCATTATTTGGTGCTATTAAAGAAACATCTAATAATATTGTTAATATTAACAATAAATTATTTGATTCCAAGCCTTTAGAGTCAGTCTAAAGAGTCTGAAGAGAATACGTCACTCTTACAATACCAACACTAAACGTTACAATAATTTACGTAGACGTGATGTAAAATTCCATGTAGGTGACAAAGTCTGGAAGAAAAATAATATCCTTTCATAAGCTGTGGATGATTTTTCTGCTAAATTAGCTTACAAATTTATTTCCTGGATTATACATAAAGTTTTATCTCCTTTAGTATATAATCTTAAGGGTCTAGATGGTAAAGACCTTGTTAATTTTCATGTGCAAGATATTAAGTTGGATGTTACTGATTCTAGTGATGGTAAGTCTCAATAATGTTGTATAATATGGTAAACCATTATCTTTTATTATTTTATATCTTTATATTTTGATATTTGTCTAGTTGTGATAAACATATTAATCTTATTTAAGTGACAATACCCTAACTGTTTATACATTTCTATTATTTTACTTTGGGTAATTGTTTTTATATACATACATGGTGTTTTAATTTTCCTTGGAAGTATATATATTAAGAAAATTTTGGGCCAGATTATATAAATCTGTGTTCCTTTTTGGTCTTTTAGAGATAATTAATATACCGTAGGGATATATATTTTTGGATGATGTGTTTTTTCTTATTACTTTTAGAGTTACAATAATTCTATGCAATCTAGAATTTCAATCTTAGAAATCTGGTGTAGAATTATTGCGCTTTGAAGTTTGATTGTAGTATACCTAATTTCACTTATTTTATTTTATTTTTATAAACTATATTTATGCAGTACTTTATTCTTTTGTGTAGATCCCTGGTTTATATTTAGCAAGAATAACATTTCTTATGTAACATTATCTTATTTTCATTATTAACTTACTCTTAGTCTTCTAGGACTTGTTTTATGCAGTTACTATATCTCTTTTGTGTAGAACCTTGTCTTCTTTGACATATCAAGTAAAGTTTTTATGTATTTATGAGTTGTTTATCAATAATTACATTTGCATATCAATGTTTACATGCTTTTACTAATTTTATAATTTTGATATTATTGTTACTTTACTCTAGGTACTTAGTTATCCTGAGTACTAATTTTTTTTAGATTCAATCATTAGCAGTGTCCATTAGCTATTCATTTCTGTGAGATGTGATCTCTATGTTATATATTTACCTGACTTTGCTTATTTGTCTTTATTTTATATACTTACCTGATTTGACTTTAATTATTAGCTAGACTTCATACGATGTGTATAGTATGCTATTTAGCAAAGGAAGTTGTTGTAATTCTGAAGAAGAATTTCTGAAGACAAAATTCTTTAACAATGTAATTCTGAATTGTACATTCGTACCACTGGATCTTCCTTAAATGGTGGGTTGTCTCTATGGTATTGCGTAGGGGGGTTCATAGCACATAGGGCTGTCGTCTCTGAGGAGCGCTGTCGTGGTTTAACCGTGGGCTATGGGGTACTGCGTTCATACTAACATGGTTTCAATTGATCCTTTGGTAGGGTCCATGTACAGTACCAAAGTCTAAAAATACCCGATTAATTTAAATTAATTTCCTTTCCTCATTTTTTGTCCGATGAATACTAAAATTCATTGGGTAATATGCATTTATATTCCCCTGAGCGTTTCCCTCAAAAACTGTATATTTTTCCAGAGATATTCTCTGTAGTAATTTATTAATAGTAAATTAATAATTTCAGTGTGATGAATACTACAATTCATTGGATAATTACATTATCCATTATCATTATAAACAGGATTATGCCTCGAAACAAGAATGATGATGTTCAATTTTTGATTTTGATAAATCATGGAGACACGTTTGTGTAACAGATTTATTTCATTTTAGAGTTACGATTTAAAACAGTGTATACATCAGGCATCGCTTGAGATCCAATTGAATTCAATTGGTATTAAATTTTGTAGAATTTTTGAACTGGCTCTAGAGAAAAACATCTGATAATTCTTAAATTTTTCGAATCTTAATAAACTTTTTAAGACAACATCTTAAAAATATATCTTAATTGAATTCTAGCAGATGTTTAAGTATTTCGTTATGTAGAGATTCTTAGTGTACTATTATATCTCACCATACAAAATAATTGCTCAAAAAATCGCAGTTAATTGTAATACTAACTATTAACTGTGAACTAACAACGTTTTTGGATATTCAAAATGGCAGCTAATGTGGAAAGCTCAACGTAGATGGCGCTAGTGTAGTTGGAGGTCACGTTAACTGTCTAAATCTATATATTTTTAAGTAAATATTGCATTTATTTCGCTGTGTAGATTTAATTTGGGATAATAAGATGCCTCAGTGTTGGGCTGTTCCTTTGTGCTTATCGAGAATAAAAGAATACATGTTTCTCAAAGATACTCTGATGAAAAAAAAGTGGATTGTGGCAATAAGAAGAGATAAATATGTGTGACAGAAATGGATTTACTCCTATCTACAATAAACTAAATATATTATATAAAGGATAATAGTTGTATGCTTTATGTTAGACAATTTTGGGAGCAACATATAGATAAAAATTAATAAAATTAACATAAATACTAATTATTTGACTTTTATTTTGTTATACAGATTAAGATTATCTACTTCGGTAAGAAGGTATTTTTCAGCCAATGATATAACCATATAGTATTCAAAAAACTTTTGGCTTAAGGGATTATTTCATTATGAATTAATCATTTTTTTCTACCTATAGAAATAAATCTCATATTTTTTTTCTGGTCCAAGTGAAAAAATCACAGAACTTACAACCAGTGACGTGACAAACATTTGAGTTTGCACTTGATTACAATAATTTGAATTTAATTTCAAATGTAATTCATCTTTCATTTCTAAATATAATAAACTATCAGAACTATTCGTTGAATCTTTTATTTAATAGGGGTAGTTAACTTCTAACACAGTTAGTTATTCGACAAGTCCATCAGGAAAAGCAGCTAAATAAGGATGGTTCAATGAAATAAAAAACCACAGCTAATGAAATGGTTAGTAGTTGCCTCATCGAGCAAAAAGACAATAGAGGGAATGTAAAGGTAGTGGGGGCAAACATATTGTTAGACAGGAAGTGCGATCTTTAGAGGCCACTTTAAACAAGGATAGAGAGTCTCTCTCCTTGTTTGACATCAAATTTAGTTGGGTTATGTTATTGTTTGTCCCAAATGTCACATGAAATCTTATTTATATTGAAGTTTTTTAACAATTGTGTCGCATTTTAGACTCTTATCATTAATAATTAATTAAAACTTTCTCGTCTAAGACACATTCTGAAAAATATTATATAGCTACTGTTGATAAGTGTCGCAAAATTTAAATTTCGCGCATTCGCATTTCCGGATATGTCCGCCATCAGAGGCCACTTTTTTGGTCTCCCTTTCATAAGGATTAGATCCCCTCTTTTGTCTTATTGCTCGATGAGTTGCCTCCTCACAGGCACGGATAACTATTTTCTCACATTGTTTGCTCCAATATGTTACACTAATTAGACTATTAGTAAAATTAGGCATATTTCGGATAACTATTTTCTCACATTGTTTGCTCCAATATGTTACACTAATTAGACTATTAGTAAAATTAGGCATATTTCTGTATTATTGTGGTCTTGGATTATGACAGAAGTTTGTCTTTTGCTTTTTTCTGCACATTGCACACAGGAACTATAAAATTTATTTGTTCGGCTTTCTTTGGCGATACTTCCAGTCTGCTATTTTTTTGGCACATGCCAAACTTGCTTTCATTTAATGCAGGTATCTTTCATGTATCGTTTACCACGATCTTTCAGGTTTAGTAAAGCATCGCAACAGCAACATGTTTTCACAACTGCTCTGTATCGCTTGCCAACAATACATTAACATAATGCTTCAGTAATACTTTTATCCACGGAGAGGACCAGTTTTACATTGTATGTAAGTGCTTTCGCCATTTCACTGTTGACTTGCGCTCGGTAAAAATGATATTTATCTATTTTTAATTGACCAATAGCTAACGAAAAATTATTTTGTATCATACCTACTCTAGTTTTTTCTGTGGACTGTGACACACATGCTCATTCCTTCTGCTAACTTATAAATATATAGAAAATAGTTATTTATGCCGACGAAATCTATTAGAGGAATTATAATTACAACCTATAATATAATATAGAATACCTAATCAGTTTTTGGACAGGCAAAGCAATGAACTTCTGGCAGCGACACAATATCTTTCATACATATATCAAAGTGATGATTTATAATGCGTTTTGTTTTAAGGCAGCACAAAACCGTATTCAATGTATGGTAGGTAGCTAAAATTACCATATTTTAGTTACATGACAGTATTAGTTCAAATCCAAATACAAATACAAACAGCACTATAATACTCAGACGAATATAAATATTTCTATTATGGTCTGAGATGAACCAATGAAACATTAAGACGATGATTTATATAGTTTACTTTTCGATAATGTCTTCCTTTTTTTTCAGTAACTCTCGCATTTCTTCTGAATTCTTTTATGAAGTCACAAATACACCAAGATCCGTATTTTTGTGTTATAATTTATTAAATCGCAATAATTACAACAAAAATACCATAAAAACCCAAAGAATTGTCAAAATGTGTTGACTTTTGAGTATTTTGGTTTTTTTTTTATTATAAAATGTAAGTACGATGTTTAAGTAAGATTTAAGAAAAAATATCCATTTTTCAAATTATGTAATTAAACTTGTTTTTGGGGAATTCTCCTCAGTAAGTGACAATGCTCAAAGCTTTCTAAAATGGCTCAAAATATATATGCTATATAAAATCATCATATTTTGCAGTAGGGAGGCGCCACTGGCCTGCATGGGTAAATAATAATATAAGGAGGATAAACCTTTCAGCTAATAATTGTTTTGTTCATAAAGGACGTTCTATTTAAAGCATTTCTCAATTTATTTGCTTCTGGCTAAATTGATTATAAAGGTTACTAGATAAGTATATTATATTTAGCAACTGTTTACTTTTATCCTTAATAACATTGGCTGTTATGTCATTTGCTTTTATTTTATCAGAATGTAATGTAATCCATTACGTTTACGATAAAATATTTTGGATTTACAGATTAAAGTTATTCAAAAATTGGGTACCAGTATCCTTCGACGGGGTCGGTACAGTATAAATGAGTTATATACATATAAGTTATCATGGAGGTCGTAATTTTATCTTGTTTTTTTTTTACTAGAATCTATAGTTAAAATTCAAAATCAGTTTTCTTAAGTTCTTTATAATTAAACTTAAGATTGCTAGCTGATAAATATTTACTACTACTCCTAGATCGAATTAAAACTATATCCGGTTTACTTCCGAGTCTTCATCTATTGAAATTTTCACAGAAATAATATTCTTTATCTATGTCTCTGATATATTTATTTAACTTTATTTTTTTTATTTACGCGTTAAAACGCGTACATCTTTTGCAGTCTTTATAATAGGTAACCCGTATTTTTTTGCATTTTTTTATTAACAAGATCAACAAGCATTTCAACGAACAGAATACCAGATAAATGGAGGAGAGCGATCACGGTGATGTTTTTTAAAAAAGGAGATAAGAAAGACCCCAATAATTATCGAGCAATAAACCTTTTAAATACAATACTCAAATTGACAACAAGAATAATAGCGACAAAAATAAACGAACGAATATCTCTGCAAGAGGAACAGCAAAGATTTCGGACAGGAAGATCATGCACGGATGCAGTTTTTGTAATAAGACAAATAAAAGAAAAGTCGCTGGAATACAACAAACCAGCATATATCTGTCTGATAGATTTGAAGAAAGCGTTTGATAGAGTGAGAATTCGGGACGCGATACATTTATTATATGAAAAGGGAATATCACTGGTACTTAGTAGGGAGTACTTAAAGGGAGTATCGCTTAGTAAAAACCATTGAGAATATATATAAAGATAACATAGCTATGGTAAGATGTAAAGGAAAACTATCGCAACCTATCAAATATGAAACTAGCATTAGAGAAGGAGATTCGCTGAGCCCATTAATATTTAATCTGATAATGGATGAAATAATAGAGAAAGTTAAAAAAGAAGAGGATATAGAATGGGAGAAAAGGAAATGAGGATAATAAGCTACGCCGACGACGCCATAATAACAGCCGAAAATGAAGATGACCTACAAAGATTAATTAAAAAATTCGAAGATACGGCGCTCATATACAACATGGTGATCTCAACAGAGAAAACTAAAGCGATAGTGATATCAGCGGAACCGAGACGATGTAAACTAGTCGAACAAGTGCTGGAAACTGAATACTTGGGAGTAAAAGTGGATTTTCACAGGTCCGATTCATCCGAAAATCGGATGAATTTTGACATTGTTGACATTTTAACTTGAACTTTAACCTTACTTTTATGGAGTTTTTTATGTTTACTATTTGAAATATATTTAAAATGGAACCAAGACCTAATTATTATATAAAAATGCAATGAATAAAGTGTTGCTTTTGTGTCTTCTACACTATGTGAGGCAAAAACGACGAAAAAGTAGCTCAATATAATATATATTTTATCAAACAAAACAGCTAACATTTATTGATAGTTCATTAAAATAAATATCAATCCATCCAATAATCTCACACATCACACACACACACACACACACACACACACACACACACACACACACACACACACACACACACACACACACACACACACACACACACACACATACACACATATATATATATATATATATATATATATATAAACGAAGAATGATCACAGCTGTCCAATTCTTAATTAGTATAATGGTAAGGTTGATTGGGTTAGCAGCTGAATAATGAAAGCCAAAGTGTGCTCTTTTCAACGACTTCGCTATATTTCGTTAAATTTCTTTACCATCTTCAGACGAATGTTGTGTGAGGTTGCAGGTAAAAGTGGTATTTGAAAGTTCCATGTTGAAAAACTTTTTTGAAGATTTTTTATAGCAAAAAAAAAAGAGGAATAAGTTGTATGTGTTATATGGTGGCTTGAAAACTCAAACAATACAAGTGCATTTTTGTTATTTTCCTCCAGTGTGCTAGTACAATACAAATATTAAAAAACATTGAACATTTAGGAAACAAAACAGTTAAAACACAACTACATATCACATTGTCATTTTTTGGACCAGGTCTAGTCAACCTATGCACAAGGAGGTGGAAATATAGTATGTCTCTGCAAGAGGAACAGCAAAGATTTCGGACAGGAAGATCATGCACGGATCATACTAGATTTCCACCTCCTTGTGCATAGGTTGACTAGACCTGGTCCAAAAAATGACAATGTGATATGTAGTTGTGTTTTAACTGTTTTGTTTACTAAATGTTCAATGTTTTTTTAATAGTTGTATTGTACTAGCACACTGGAGGAAAATAACAAAAATGCACTTGTATTGTTTGAGTTTTCAAGCCACCATATAACGCATACAACTTATTCCTTTTTTTTTGCTATAAAAAATCTTCAAAAAGGTATATGTATATATATATATACATATATACATATATATATATATATATATACATATATATATATATACATATATATATATATATATATATATATATATATATATATATATATATATATATATATTGGTTATTAGTTCCGTATATCTGTGGTCAATTCGGCTGTTAATCAAAGAACTTTTTACTGCCCAATGTTCGACACTGTCGAAAGCCTTTTCGAAATCTATGAACGCCATATATAGAGGAATGTGGTATTCATTTGCTCGTTCTATAAGTATTTTCATACTTTGTAAATGGTCACTTGTGCTGAATCCCTTTCTAAAACCAGCTTGTTCTTTCGACTGGTATCCATCAAATTTTGTCGTCAATCTATTGGTTAAAATTTTTGTTAGAAGTTTATACATTACATTGAGGAGTGTAGTGTTACATATTACGGTAGTTTTTTATATCTGCTTTATCCCCTTTCTTGTGTAAGATAATGGTTACTGATTCCTTCCAGTTGTTTGGGATTCTTTTTTCTTTTAATATCTTGTTAAAAAGGGAATGTAGATTATTAATTACCACTTTTCCACCATATTATATAAAACAAATAAATTAAATAAAATAAATAAAAATTGTATACAACATATTTATAGCAAGATATATACCCTATTAGTTTTCTGTAGTCAAAATTTATATATCAACATATTTATTAAAGATAGAACCCTATTAATTTTCTCTAGTCAATTTTCTCTAGTCAAAATTATTTCCAAGTACCGTTTGCAAGCTATTCGGAATGCCATATTTACGTTTCACTGGAATATTTAGGACAGTCAATTAGGAAATGATCTATACTATTTACTACATCACAAATTGAACACTTTAGAGCTTTGTTTGAGAATGGGTGTGCGTGTGTATAAGTACTATGACTCAGTCTGAGATGTGTTAGGATTACTTGAGTTCTTCTGCTTGTTGCTGTTGGTTGCTACGGAGAAATGCTTTTAATGTGTTTTAGTTTCGAAACCGAACTTTGCCACTTCCGCTTCAACGCACTAACACTTTATTTTTTAAAAAAGATTTTTAAATTATTTGCCACACTACGATATTCGACCTGTGATTCGTCATTACCGATAGCATCACGAATGCTTACACCAGCGTGACAAGGTATCTACAAGAAGTTTTCTATTCTGAGGTTGTCTTGATCTTCTCATGGCTTTAATTTCACTGTCTATCTTTATACTGCTGGTTCACTATAAGGTTCAGCTCTGCTTTAAATATTGCTGTATTTGTTTAATCATTACTATTTAATCTTAATAATACATTGATTTTCAGTTCCTCAATAGTCCATGGAGGTCAGAGTTTGCTGGAAAAATTTTTGGAAATTGAACATTTAATTCAGAACAGTATATTCGAATTCTTTCATAGAAAGGTTTTGGTGTGTGAGATCTATTATTAAAGTATTTCATATGTTTATCTTTGAAATTATTGTCATACAAAGGTTTACTTGAAACTTGGATACAATAGAGGTTACTGAGAGTGTTAAATACATTCTTCAGTAAAGTAGGGGTGGCCCACCGGCTTTATTAAGAAAGCTTTCGATGGGAGTTGTCTGGAATGCTCCAAGAATGCATTCTAATGACAAGATTATGTAAAGTGTCAAGCCTTTTAAGTATTATTGTTGATGCTGAGGCATATCCAAATGGTAAACTATTTTAGACCGTATATACTCTCAATAGGGCTGTTCGATGTGATGCCAATTTCTATTAGCCAGTGTTTTCAATAAGTTTAATCTTTTATGTATGATATTAGTATAAAGTCTATTTAAGTAAAATTATTCTTCTTCTTAAGGTGCCGTGCATTTCTGCGTAGGCGTCCACCGTACATCGTCTTGTCAGGTGAGATGTTAAATATTCAAGATTAAATAATTCTGTTTTTAGCAGCATTGCGAGAAGCATTTCGTAGCTGTGCATTCCTGTCCATTGTCGAATATTGCGCAGCCATGACATTTTTTTACGTCCCAGAACTCTCCTACCCACTATCTTCCCTTCAACTATCAGTTGCTGTAAAATTATTGTTCAGCACAAATTGTTGGGTAATTTTTTAACTTTTCATGTACAGAAAAAAAAAACTAAACGTAACATTGAACGACTTTCTTTTGTTATTACATCTGCACGATATCAATAATGTTACGAAAAAAGGAGGAGTTAAAAGAAGAATAGGAAAATCAAAAACAAGAAATGAAACGCAAAAGAGAATAAAAAGGTACCAAAAATCACTGTAGCAACCACAAGAACTCAAAAAATGTCAAATGTTTTATTTGTTCAAATGATATTCATTCGAATAAATTAGGATAGGATGATTGTAGTCTTTACTCTCACGAATGCTGTATTCCTCTTAAGAGTAAACAGCATATATCTAACGATGGTGAGGATAAAAGGATGAAAGGGTGCTAGGTAACGAAATTGTCATTTAGTGCAAAGAAACACAGAAGCACTTATAAAATTTAATTTTAATAACCTGTTTATAGGTACTCCTATAAGTTTTTCTTATAGTTTTAATTTAGTAAATTTTTTAAATTTCAATTCGATTTGCAGTGAAGGATGTAAATTACAAATTTTAAAAATTAAAATTTTTTACTAAATTTGTGCCATGGCTGTTAAATTATTTTCCCATATAATTCGTATTATATCATTTGAATGTTGAGTATATTTTTTGCAATTGGAAATTAAGAGATATTTACCCATTTTATCCAGATACAAATATTATTATGACGGTTTATCTTTTTATCATCTTGTAAAATTGTTTCTAGAAATATTTATTCGTTTAAGATACTTTAAATGTTTTAATATGTTTTATCTCCGTCAGGGGCAACACGGCATCGTCGTTTTCTATTTCATTGCAATTCGTCAAATACCCACTTTTTAAAATAGAATTTAAAATATTGAACAAACAATTTCCTGTTTATTTTTCGAGATCGTGAGAATTTCCGCAGGAATGTTAGATGCTTAACTTGGTTAACTTTTATAAGGGTATTTATAACATATATACAAATATATTAGGAAATGTTGTTGATGATAGAAAACTGTAGACAAGGTAAATATTTGTATCAATATGTTTGACTAAAGAGGTAGATATACTCGTATATTTATTTTTTTATATCTATAGATGACTACAATAGATTAATATGTATTGCAAGCAATAAAAAATGTACTATAGATATACAGGGTGACAATTCAAACATTTCCTACTGGTCTTTTCATAACGAATAATATGAAAAATCAGAAAGATAGGTTAATTTTATTTTGAAAGCAAAGACTTTCAGTGAATATTCTTTGATCTCAAAGTGAACCGACGAGAAAAGGTAAATTTTTTATCTTATAATTTTAAATAGGAAAGGGAGCCAAGTGGCCCATCACTTAAAAAAAGGACGTTTAATTCTGTCTTCAATGGTAATCTAATAACTAATTTACTATTTCTTGTTCAGCAATTGATGATTGTTCAGCAGATAATCTTCTTGACATGAGCATTTTAAGAAATACAGACAATATGTTGAAAACCAGATGGTTCAGAAAACCCATATGTAGTAATAGATTTATAAACCCATATGTAGTATACAGCATTAGTTGTACTCAGTGTGAAGCTGAGTATGTTGGTGAGACTGGAAGAAATCTCTCAAATCGCATTATTTCTCACAAAAGTGATTGCAGATTTAAGAAACCATCTTGTGCTTTGGCAGAGCCTGTAATAGACAAGACCATAATACGGATTTTGATAATATTAAAATTTTATGTAGTGAAAGTAATAAATTTAAAAGAACTTTTTTGGAAATCGTTTGTATTAGCAAAAGTGATAATAATTTTAACAAAAGGTCAGAAATTCAAAATCTAAGCAAAATTTATAATTATATTATTTCTATGTAGTTTATATATGAAATCAGCAAAATATCACATTTTGATTTAATTTTCCATTTATTTGTTACATTTTTTCAGGCATCTATCAATCGTGAATAAATCTTCTTCTTTTTCGTTACTAAACAACAAAGAATTTTTAAAGAAAATTTTATTTTTGACAATATTATTGTAAAAAATAAAAATTTTTAAGTTGGTATTTATGACATTGAGGCTTATTTGTAACTATTCAATTTTGTTTACAAATTCAATTGTTTTTATTAAGAAACTTTTTCAAAATTTATTAAATACGTCAGAGAAACATTTATTAGAATAGCACATTTTTGTCTTAATATTTTTTGTAATATTATGTTAGCAGGAGTTTTATATAGAAAACTAATTTTATTTAGTGTGTTAAAATTTTTTTTTATTTCTAGTTCAACTTTGTAAGATATTTTGTATTTTTTAGCAGCTCTTGATAATAATTGTGAACACAATTGAAAGCTCGAGTATATATATATATATATATATATATATATATATATATATATATATATATATATATAAATTATATACAGGGTGATTGATTAGTGTGAGGAAGCTCAGTAGATCTGATATAGTAGAAGTTACAAAAAAAAGTTATTAACAAAAATTGTAGGCAGCTTTAAACTCCACATTTTAAAATTAGTTACAATCTTACAGGGTGTTCCATAAGATGATGGCGGACCAAACTTATGTTTTTTAAATAGAACACCCTATATTTTACTTTAAATTTGAAATCTGCTTCACTTCCGCATCATATTTGTTGTTTATTTGTTGTTTATTTTTCTATGTGTTGTTATTTTTTTTTAATAATTGTCCGTCGGTTATTTTTTATAAATTATATTTGAAATAAATTGTTTTCTTTTCTGTGTCGTTATTTCCTTATTAAATTAATAAACAATAATGTCAAACTGTCAGTTTCTGACGAATCAATCATGGCCAACTCACAATAATTATTGGTAAACGTTAAAATATCTACAAAATTAATACTTTGACGGAAAAATAGAAATATCTAGAAAACTGATAAATTTAGGTATAGGGAGTACTTCATAAAATTTGAAGTACGACATTAGTACTTTTCGATAGTGATATAAAATATAGGGTGTTCTATTTAAAATTACTAAGAAAATAATGTACTTGCATTTTGACTTACTCTGTATTTGATTTAACGAATATTATGAAAACGAATATGTTTTATAATTTTTAAAAATTATTAAAAAACTATGATTGTAATAGATCAATGTTTTATTATCCTTTTTAATTGTATAGGGAGTTAAACTCGATACGATTTTTAGGTAATATTGGTTATAACTTTTTAAATACCCGGTATAATATAATAAAACTTTACATTGTTGTGATGTGAAAGTGAAGAAGATTTCAAATTTAAAATAAAATATAGGGTATTCCATTAAAAAAAAACCTGGTCTGCCACCATCTTATGGAACACCCTGTAAAATTGTAACTATTTTTAAAATGTGGAATTTAAAGCTGCCTACAATTTTTGCCAATAACTTTGTTTTTGTAATTTTTTCTATAACAGATCTATTAAGCTTCCTCACACTAGTCAATCACCCTGTATATATATATATATATATATATATATATATATATATATATATATATATATATATAACTATAAATATTATGAAAACTGCATTCTAGAATACGTTTCATTTTTCTCTACGAAATACAAGCGGCAAAATTAAGCGCTTAGAGCTTAAAACTGATTTGGAGGCGACATATATTACTATACAGAGGGGTCTTAAGGATATTAAGGACTGAGGGAATACTAAAAAAAATGAATAACTGATAGCAGCAAAATACAAAATCTACAATATCAACTTCGTATACCCAGAGATGAAAACTTCAGGCTCTTGCGACTTATAATTCAAACGATATAAGAAATCACTTATAGAAGCATATAGTCCAGAGAAATAAAGCATTCCCGTGATTTTGACCCGTCCATATATCTGTCAAGTTTTGTTGAATTTTAGTGATCTCGATAATCCAAACCCCTACGTTTCCTGCATTGAGTACGGTGGACTTTTATATTAATATAAAGTTATCAACCAAAAAGCCACCATTTTAAAAACTTTCCTCTGCCATAAAAAGTAAAGTATTTTGAACGAATTTGGAGGTAATTATTTGAGAAACACGATTAAAGCTTTAAAAATGGCGATATACTGTAAAAAACTTATAACGAAAACTGTAAAAAACCAAAAATTCCTAATTTTCAATACATGTTTATTGAAAATATGAAAATATTCCGTGGAAAGTTGAGTTTCATAAGTATTAAATTTGTTTATCACAAACAAGTAGTAGATAGTATAAGTAAGAAAGAGAGATAAAGAGAATTTAAAAAAAAATAAAAGTTACATAAACTTATTTTTAAAATTTAATTGAATTTTGCAATTTTTTGCCTATAAACATTTAGAATAACTTTTTGGCTATTGCCTGGAAAAAACTATTTTTTTGAAACGAAGGTTCTATACTGGCGTTGTATTACTTTTTCCTCCTTAGTAAAATGCTCAGACATGCGTCACGGAATTAGCACCACAAGATGACGTATAAATAATAAAGAAATAATAAGAAAAGGAAGTTAGTGACACTTTTAATTATAGTTTGTTTGTTTATAGGAATTAAGAAATCTAATTGGCAACATTTGAAAGATCAAGGACTGAAGTTTCAATGTACAAAGTTTGAACAGAGTCGTCTAGAACGCTTAAAAATGTGGAGCTCTAATCCATTCATCCGTTCATCTTAGAGTAGTGGTGGAGGGGGTAGTTTAAAATTCGCTATAAACTAGATCTCCGGTTCTTGTGGATAGATTTTGATGTTATTTTTTTTATTTGTATGCACTCTTTTCGTACATTGCAAATATGCCTTTCAAATTTAATGTTAAAATAACCATGTATTATTTAAAAAAAAATTTAACAATATTATTAGAGCAAAAATCGGTTAATAAACAAAAAAGTTATTGCATAATAACCAAGCAAAACGGCTGTTTTTGATTATTGTTAATAACTCTTTTAGTAATCAATAAAATTTATTTAAACGTATCTGAACTTAAAGATCTCATCGTGTTCGAAGTGTGGGCGAAAGATAGGCCAGATCCGTCAAATAGTTTTTGCACAATTTAATTTGTTTTATAAGATTTTTTGAAAAATGCACAAATTTCTAAGGCCGGTCCAGATAATTTGACTGAATGGATCTTAATAATCCGGGGCTTGTTTTCTTCGATGAGACATATTTTAATATCCTGTGGAAAAAAAAGTTAAAAAAAAATACGTTTATGTACACAAAATGATTTATTAATAAATAGCACTTTTTAAGTTTATAAACATTTACAATAACTCCGTACTATTTAGTTTAAATTAAATGGCAATAAAATATTCGGAAGGCGGGTTAAAAAACACAACTTTAAAAAAAAAAAAAAGGTCCTGCGACCATTAGGAGCCGAGTTAGTCCTTTTTTTTTTAAATCACTGTTACGTCAATTAACAACATTAAGGGCTGAAAATAAAAAATCTTTTAGAAGAAAAGTAAAAGTTATTCACAAAATGCTTAGCAAAAAAAATAATTGAAAATTGTTTAAACAGGAGTGTTGTAAACGAAGAGTACTTTGCGTTCCGACTAGAATGGAAGGAGTGGGGATTGCCGATTGCACACAAGCCGCGCTCTCCAAAAAAGTTGAGGGCACGGTTTCAAAATAGAGTGCTTGGAAAAAAAATGACATATCTCGGGTTCTAGTGGACCAAATTTGTTCTTTTTTTTTAAACTGGGGTACAAGGTTAAAATAATAACATTTAACGTACTTTCATTGCAAAATTATTCAAAACAAAGCAGCTAATGACTACGGAATGTACAAACTTTTTCTTAAGTCGTCTTTTTATTGTTATTTTTCTATTTATTTATTTCAAATATGATTATATTAAATAAATAATCTAAGTAAATGAACATTTTGAATAATGTTTACTAAAAATTTATTAATGAAATAATAAATTAATTTTATGTTATTACAGAAGTTGAAATTTTGTGTAGTGATTTTTTAAAATAATTTAATTTACTGTAATTTTCTACGCTTAATTTCTATATCGTCACTGCTACTACTATGTAAACATTCATCTTCACTTTCATCTTCAATTTCACTTGTATTATAACTTTCATAAATCATTTCATTTTCATTGTCGCTACTCTCATCAAACCCAGTTAAATACATTTCATCAATTATCTCTTGTTAATCTGTTGTATCGTTTTCTTCTTCATTAATAATTTCATAAATATTAGTACATTGAATTTCTATGCATGTACCGCACATGTCTGTACATTAAATTTCATTGGTTAACTTTCAAAAATTATACATTATATTGTATACATTCGTATACAATTTAAAGCAGTGTACTCACATTTTTGAAATAAATGTTTAAAATCTTTATTAGTACAATAAATATCATGTTTTAAAATAAAAATAGAAGTATTTAATAATTTTTCCATATAAATAATATCATAGTTTCATTTTCACGTAAACTTATAATAATAGTAAAATAATATTATATTCAAAGTTAACCGTATATTATTCAGACAACGTGGTACAACCATGTGTTTATATTAATATATATCACAACACGTAGTTTTTTTTTTAATATTCAGATGAATTTTACTTACCATTAATTATTTGTAACAATTATTAAATAAAACAAAACACTAAATATTTCAATACAACAAACCGGTTGTATAGTCGCAGGAAAATGAGTTGTTAACTTAAACGGCCTAACAGCATCTGCTTTCGACGTGCGCTCGACTTTTTTTAGAGCGTGGCTTGAGTGCAATCGGCAATCCCCACTCCTTCCATTTGAGTCGGAACGCAAAGTACTCTTGGTTTACAACACTCCTGTTTAATCAATTTTCAATTATTTTGTTTGCTAAATATTTTGTTAATAACTTTGACTTTTCTTCTAAAAGATTGGTTAATTTCAGCCCTTAATGTTGTTAATTGACGTAACAGTGATTAAAAAAAAAGGACTAACTCGGCTCCTAATGGTCGCAGGACCTTTTTCTTTTTTTTAAAGTTGTGTTTTTTAACCAGCCTTCCGAATATTTTATTGCCATTTAATTTAAACTAAGTAGTACGGAGTTATTGTAAATGTTTATAAGCTTAAAAAGTTCTATTTATTGTTAAATCATTTTGTGTACATAAACGTAATTTTTTTTAACTTTTTTTTCCATAGGATATTAATATATGTCTCAACAAAGAAAATAAGCCCCGGATTATTAAGATCCATTTAGTCAAATTATCTGGACCGACCTTAGAAATTTGTGCATTTTTCAAAAAATCTTATAAACAAATTAAATTGTGCAAAAACTATTCGACGGATCTAGCCTATCTTTCGTACACACTTCGAACACGATAAGGTCTTTAAGTTCAGATACATTTAAATAAATTTTATTGATTAATAAAAGAGTAATTAACAATAATCAAAAACAGTGGTTTTGCTTGGTTATTATGCAATAACTTTTTTGTTTATTAACCGATTTTAATTTAGTATATCTCATTTTGTGTATTTTTTTTCTCAACAACTTGTCTGTGGACGTCAAATCTCTAAATAGACAAGTTTATAAGTTATCAGCAAAATAATGATATTGACGTTTTAATTGTTTATTTAAAAATGTTTCCACTAAAAAATTCATGAATCACTAGATGAGAGTCTTTTTGTAATATCTCATACTACTTATTTCAACTGTCAAACCCGTCTATACACTTGTGATGAGTAAAAACCTAACTTGATTGGCCTAAACTGCATCCATTGGTGACAGACTCACGATAAAACAAGACGAGATAAATCAGATCATTAGACATTTTACATAATTCAAAAAGAATCCATTAGATCTGCTACATCAAAAATGTTTTGCTTTTTATCTAGTAAAAAAACAAAGCTAAAATAAATATATGAATATGAAGTAATGTGAATTTTTTTAGATAAGAAATATTATATAGAAATATGTGGCAACTTAATTTGTGGAAAAAATAAATACGATAAAAACTTAAAAGTCTACATGAAATGCAAATTTATGCAATATTATTAGAAAATTTACATTGAATGTGACCTACATAAACCACTACATATTTCATTTAAACAAATAATATTTGAGAGTTTTATAATTTTCTGACGACAAATATACAGAAGTAGAGTTTTTATAATAATGAAGTGGTTTGTTTGTGTCTATTACTATCCCACCAGTAGTATACATTTAATAATTCAAATAAATAATAAAAAAAGTTTCTCATTAGGTATGTTCTCTTATTGCCGAGGATGTGTATTGGTGCGTTCTAAATATTATATATGTTCAAATTTCTTTACTGCGCATGATCAATACATAGTAGAATATCTTAGAATGCTATGGTTGGTTTTTTAAACATGAAGGAGTAATTCAAATTTACCGCGCCGTAACGCTTCGTAATTGGTCCAACCGTAGGCAAGTTTACTCCACTAAAGTATGCCATTTTGACACTAATGACATATGACATTCATGAAATTTTAAAATTCAAAATTTATATTGACGAATTTTTGTATTTTCTGCGTTATTCCTTTAATTTTTCGTTTGCATTTATATAAAAAACAGTTCTCTTCTCTATAAAAAAATATAAATACAATGCCATGTACTAGTGGTAATTATCTTTATCCACTTAATAAACGCTTAGTAGATTTGGGTCATTTATCATCAAATGAAAAACAATGCATTATAAACATGTACAAACAAATAAAAATTGATAATCCTGGAATGAAAATGACAGCCATGGTAGCAAAAATAAAACAGTCGACAGGTTAGTTTTGCAGAATAATTATTGATAAAATCAAGACTTACTAAATTAATATGCTAATTTTAGGTGTTGCGAATCCAACTATTTACAAAACAATTAAGGAATATAAGCAGACTGGAACAGTAAGATGTCCTAAAAATATTGGCGGTCGACCAGGGGGGGTTAACTTGAATAGTCTTGTCAACGACAACGTTTTTAGTAATATTTTCTAGCACAGATGTCACTCCAGGTAATGATTGATGGTGACCTGTAATTTTTGAAAAACACAAACAGTGTCATCTGTCATCCGCATGTCATCCAACGGATTGTTGAATATTCAAATCTCGTTTTTTATTGTGATAAATGTGATTCTTGTCTTATAATCTGTGTTGTGATCCAAATCCAAAGACGATATAATATATGTGTCATCCTATGCAAATATAAATGTATGTATAATTCTTCTTCAATAACCTATGTATATTCTTTTCAATAATGATATTGTGTATGTTAATAATGAGTCAGATAAATTTTGATATTTTCACGTTTGTATTACTATAGTTAAAATTGTTATTTTTCTTTGGACATTGTTATTTGTATTTTATGTTTTTATATCTCCACCACCACCATAAATAAAACACTTGTACTATATAGAACATTTTTATTTTTTTCCTAGCTTGAGTGAGATTCAACCTTATTCTATCTTTCTTCTGTCATATGAACTATGAACTTCACATTTGCCAAATAGAATTTTTATGATTTATTTACTCATTATTAAAATTATGTTATGCAAATGTGTGAAATGAATTATAGCAATAATGGTTTGTTTTATAACCATTAAATTTTAATTCCTATAATTTAATAGGACTTGTTCAAGATGGTGGTAAAAATAAAATTCTTTGCATCCGAACGTTTCGGTTTATTTCATTTCTAAACAATTTTTAACAAATTTAACTTCAAACACGACCAACACACTTGTATTGTTAAAAGTGTGATAGATTGAAACGTTCAGACGGATATATTTTTATTTTTACAATTTATCTTGACAGTGTCCCTTTAAATTATAGAGAATAATACAATATATAAATACAATAATTTTGAATTTCCCGCTTCTCATTAACAGATTTCTGTCTTCTTTTTTTTTGGCCTTCGTTAAGGTAAGTTACAAAGTTATTAGCATTTAGTGTAGAATTCTACGTTAGAGGGCGCTGTAAATCGTATCGGCAATTTTTAACATTAAGGTTGGCGATCTTCTTGTCTTATAATCTGTGCGGTCGACCTTCTATCCTTGCAACATACGATGAAAGAGTTAAAACATCTGTATAACAGATAGTACACAGCTTCCTTTTCAAAAATGAAATGCCCACTTTAAATAAAATTTTAAGTGAAATTAACAATCGCCCAAATCATCCAAATATGTGTCGTTCATTATTATATAAATTTTTGAAGAATATCAATTTTAAGTAAGTAAATATGGGTTAGCCACAATTATATAGTAAATAAAACGTGCAACCCAAAAAATATATTATGTCTGATTTAGGGAATCAATTAGAAAATAAAGAGCATTATTCTAATTAGACCAGGGCGGATCTGTTTTGAAGGGGATGTGAAAGGTGGCATTCGGATTGTTCCAGAAAAAGTTACGTAATAGTTCAATAATAGAAGTTCAATAATAACAATTGACTTATGGTCCCCCTCAAATACGCCCGGAACATTAATAAAAAAATGTAAATCTTTAAAAATCACTAAAAATATCAATATTTTTCTATTTTCTTTGCTTATAATTTTAAAATTATTCATTTTGGAGCAAAGTCGTACAAAAATAAAGTAAAGATAATGATTCAATTTCCTATGATATACGAATGGAGGTAAAAAATATCTTAATTTATTACACTTGCTGCTAAATAGCAATTAATACCATTAATACATTAATCATTTCCATTAATCCATTAATACAATTAATCCCAAAGACGATTTAGTGTTGTTAAAAATAAATTAACAAAATATAACTAAAAAATTTTTATTTAAAAACCTTTGTAAAAGGTATATACCTTTTATATATTTAAAAAGTTTGCAGGGTGGATTCCTGGATACAAACTGCCAACAAGAAAAACTGTCAAGTTCATTACTTCAGGAATGAAGTAATGAACTTGATTAATTATTTCAAAACTGATTTGATAATAGATAAAATAAAAAGTCCTATTTTCGACAATTCTGCAAAAAACACATTTAAAAAAAAGTACCTTATCTTCAGAGAGGCTTTTAAAGTAATAATTACAACATAACAAAGTTACCAAACGGCCAATCCAAGACGTGGAAACTAGGTAGAACTTCACCTACGACATGTTAAAAAAATGACCGAGTTAGAAGAGGCAATCCGTTCCACATCGGTATTAAATAATACAGACTTAGACTTAGACCAAATCTAAATAAATAACACTGGATTATTTGTTCTCAGCTTTTCCAAATTTTACGGCCGTTTAAAGAAATAACAAGTACAATGAGTGACCAAAAATACTTGAAGGGTAGTTAAGTGATTGTTATGGTACGCTGCCTGCAAGAATCTTGCAATAAAATTTTAGCAAACGGTAAATTTAGCAATAAGGTTTAGCAAACCTTACATCCATAGTATCCGACGTAGTACAATTACTAATATCGGGTTTAGCAAAAAGATTTAAAGGGATAGAACAGAGTGGCACATTGTTATTATGTACATTTATGGATTCGCCATTTAAAGTGCAGGGTTTTTCTGATAAAAATGAAGATAAAAAAATTAAAGAAAAAGTTAAGAAGCTGGTTACTTCTATAATTAACGAACAAGAAGATTGTACTATTGAAAATCAACTAGTACAAGAAAAAGAAACCAATAAAGATGACTTAAATCCATGGTGTATTTTTGATCAATTAATTGGAGATGGAAAAACCATCGCCATGTATATCCTAACTTAACCACTATTAGTATTGTAAATGTGAACACATGTTCAAAATCTGGTTTAATTTGAAATAAAAAAAGAAGACGGTTAATAAGAAGTAAAGTTGAAAAACTTATGTTTTTGAATGTCAATTTAGACTATTCGCGATTTAATAATAACGTGTACGTAAGTACACGTTATTATTAAATCGCGAATAAAAAAAACAGTAAGCTGCCATTTAAATCAATTTCGCCCGAATTGGATTATCTTAGAACATTGTTCAAATGCAAAAAAAAACAGCAGGTCAAATAAATCCAATAAGTTTGGCAACGTTGAACTTCCCCTTTCCAGACATGCATGTTTGGCGATATAAAGGGCGGACCTAATATACCTCTCTCTTTCTAAACAGCTGTTTCTCACTCCATCTCACGTAAGGTCAATACCGACCATAAACTTTTTCCTACACTGTATACCCGTAGTATACAAATAATGGCATACGCTAATGATATTGTCATAATTGAAAGAACCCAAAATGAAGCAGTGGAGGCTTTCACACGTATCAAAAATGCCACAGAAAACATCGGACTTCTGATTTGGATGTTAATCAGAAACTAACTATATGCCGGCCATATCAAGAATTCAACAAAATAACTTGGAGGTGCAACTGCACTGATAGACTACAAAAATAACACATCCAATGAGATAAAAAAAAGAATATGCGTGGCTAACCGCTGTTATTTTGGCCTGGGCCCTCAACTAAGAGCAAGAAGTATGTTAATAGTAACAAAGTGCAAACTTTATAAAACAATAATACGCCAAGTGCTCACATACGGATCGGAAACATGGGCAATGACGACCCGAGATGAAGAGTTACTACGAGTCTTTGAAAGAAAAGTATTGAGGACCATATATGGCGGAGTAAACAAACAGGGTCTGTGGAGAAGGCGATATGACTTTGAACTCTATGGACTTTTTGGTGATGCAGATATTGTGAAGACCATCAAAATAAACCGCCTAAGGTGGGTGGGCCACGTTATGCGGATGGATGAGAGTGATCCCACTAAAAAAACTATGCTAAACAGGCCGGTCGGAAGAAAAATAAGGGGGCGACCTAAACTCAGATATCTGGACGATGTACAGGAAAATCTGAGGGAGATTGGAGTGAGGGGCTGGAGAAGACAGACACTCGATAGAGAAGGATGGTAGAATGTTTTGAAGCAGACCAAGGCTCACGAAGGGCTGTAGCGCTAACTGATGAATCCTGTCTTAATTCTGTAATCACTCAGCATAGTGTTGATATACCTACAATAAGTTTAAACTTTATTAAAAGCAACCCTATTTATTGTTGTTTACTATAAAATTATTTATTATATATAAATCATAAAAATAAAACAAGATTTCTAAAAAACCTCGAGATACATTTTTGTCTAGTTTATTTTATACACCATCCTGAATTAAATAAAAAGCTATTTTGTTCTATTTTTAAGAGATACATAAATTGACAAATATAACATCGAGACGATATGCTATTTAAGTTTTCAAAAATTTATTTTTATAACCCAAATATTAAAATGTTACAAAAAGTTATTACTTTGACAGACTCTAAATAGAAGTATAAAATCAATTTTAAATTTATAAATATTGTGTAAGTTTAGCCCATTTTTGTATTTTATTTTTTAATTTGCGCATGGTTTACCTTATAAAAGATATGCAGCAATATAAGATGAAAGTGAAGAATATAGCTTAATTTATGAACCATATAGACTATATGGTTCCTTATATGGTTCATAGTAACTATAACTATTTTGGAACTTTGTCATCCATAGTGGACATAATTTGCTTGCTTTGTTACTTAAACTAAAGCTTTTTTAACGTTTACAAAACTGACTGACATGATATCTAGCGGATATCCACTATCTTAGTAGTGAGACACATTTAGTATTGAATTTAACAGTTGTACTCTCTTTTCGACATATATAATATATTGCTATGATGTGTTTGTGTATGAGCAATGAGTGTTTTAAAATAACATAGTATAGGGTTTTTATCGCGGTTCTCAAAGAATTAGTTTGTAAGCACTTTTTTAAATTATCTTTATTATAACTATTATAAAACACACATATATATCTAATATAGACAATATAAATTTAGAACAACCTATCTTAAAATTGAAATTCTTACAATAATTAAATTAAATTAACAAAATTTGGTACCTTTCTGTCACTGAATGCCTAAATGAAACTGTTTTCCAAAATAAAGGGTTTAATCACCACTCAATATCTTCGTTATCAGCCTCGGTTATCCTTGTTTTTGTGAAATTGCTTTTTCCAAATACACCACAATGTTTTAATTATCAGCTTCCACCAGCTTAAAATAATTTCTTCTTAATAGCATTTATAAATGGGCAAAATATTCTTCTTTCTTGTTTATTATTCTTTTTAATAATCTTTTTTCTTATAATCTTATTTTTTCTTCTTCCAATCTTCAATCACCATATAAATTTTCCATTCTCCCTTCTCCATATGCATAATATAATTTTTAATTTCCAACTAATACTCTAATATAATTAGTACTCTAATACTGACCACTGTATACTATCTGCTTTACTGACCGACTGACTGACTAACTTCTTAATGAATTCACTAACTCTATTTCCTAGATATATGAATGTTCTCGAATAGTCTACTACGCAAATAAGGTTAACTTCTTTATATTGACGTGTTATTTGAAAGTTCCAGATAATTCTTAACTTTTATATGGATAATTTTATATAAACATTTAGCCATTTAAGATCAGAATGTAAACTTATATGTAAATCAAACATATTAAATTAATACATAACACTATTTTAAATCCGTAACTATCATTTTAAATGTCTACCTTCTGTCATAATAACACAGACTCACTGTATATTTGGTTTCCTATGCACATGGTGCACCCAAACACATCCATAATATCACAATTATTAAAATAACCAAACACATTGCAAAATAAAAACTATTTGAACTTATTATTATGCTAATTTCTTAAAAATACCCTTATATAAATACTTTTTATAATAAATCCGTAAAATAGTTTCGAAACACAATTCAGATTTCTGCTGTATAATCTGAGCCTTCTAAGAATTGCAAGGCAAACAGACGTTGATAAAAGATGTTAAAAGGGACATGGGGAATCTAAAATTTGCATTCCACGACATGTCTTTTACAACTAAGCAGAAATCCTTAGCGAATTGTGCTTCTAGTACTCACACAGAGTAAATCCGAAATAAAATGAAAAAGACAGAAAATATTTGATTTCACGCAAACAAATCCTATGTATCTGTTGATACGTATTTCGACCTAATAGGTCTCATCAGACACGAATTCGAAACTATTTTACGGATTTAGTAATTAGATGTCGCTATCGCGTCCGTATTGAAGCCATTTTATTGTTGCTTCTTAAAAGGCAGAAAATATTGATTTTTCACGTTGAGAACTCCTATGAATAGCTGTTCTGATCACTGTTCACCATTTAAGTTTATTTTAGATTACCTTCGTTTCTCCTATATTGGATATTATCTATATATATATATATATATATATATATATATATATATATATATATATATATATATATCAATTAAGGATCACTCGAAGAGTAATGGGTTTTCGGTCAAAAGGTGGAGAGAAGAAAAGACAAAGAAGGTGGCTACTTCATCTATTTATTGAAGACGTTCGCTTTCTAATCAGAAAGCATCATCAGTTCATCTAAAAAGAACAATATGAAAAACCAAACATCCATAAAAAAGTATTATAAGTGTGTTACCTCAACAAGACATGTAGCTGTCAATGATATTAAAATTGTAAAGAAGCTTATGAAAGTGGACATTATAAGAGTATGTTGTATAAACAATAAATTGAACTAAATACAGTTAACAATTTGCTCAAACTTAGCACAGCAAAAGAACATGTGGTAATTGTACATGTATATAAAAATTATGTAAAAAAAACTTAAGGAAAAAACATTAATATGAAGAAGAACTAAAAAGATCCAAGATGCAATTCCAACAGTATATCAATAGTTAAAATTTGATTTTAACTTTAGGTAGCATTATTAAAGTGATTAGATTGAAATTTAGTAATTTAAAAGTATAATGAAGTTACCACTCTGAGCTTCTAGTCTACTACCGGTGAAATGAAGGCAACTAGTATTAACAACGCCAACAACGTGAAAAGACAGTAGCCTTGAGGTCAAAATATGGCAGAACAGCAAGGCGAAATACCAACTCTAATACAATAGAGCGGTTTATTGTTTAGAGCGGTATATTATTTAAATATGATAAATTTGGGTGATAAAATGTCTGTAAAAAATCAAAAAATGAAAGGAAAAAGTGATTAAGAACACCGTCTTAGTCTTTTTTCTCTCCACCTTTTGGCCGAAAAACCTACCACTCTTCGAGTAATTTGTATTGGATTGACGGTCGTACTCTTTTTCTCGATATATATATATATATATATATATATATATATATATATACATATATATATATATATATATATATATATATACATATATATATATATATATATATATATATATATATATATATATATATATATATTGAGATGATATCAAATATAGGAGAAACGAAGGTAATCTAAAATGAACTTAAATAGTGATTAAAGAAATAATTTATAACTTATATACTAGAGAATATTATAAAAAGTATTTATATGAGGGTATTTTTAAAAAATTAGCATAATAATAAGTTCAAATAGTTTTTATTTTGCAATGTGTTTGGGTATTTTAATAATTGTGATATTATGGATGTGTTTGGGTGCACCATGTGCATAGGCAACCAATATACAGTGAGTCTGTGTTATTATGACAGAAAGTACATTTAAAATGATAATTACGGATTTAAAATAGTGTTATGTATTAATTTAAGATGTTTAATTTACATATAAGTTTACATTCTGATCTGAAAGCCTAAATGTCTATACAATTATCCATATAAAAGTTAAGAATTATCTGGAATAGTAGACTATTCGAGAACATTCATATATCTAGGAAATAGAACAATTCGAATATGATTTCTTTGAAGAATATTCTTGAATATTGAAATGATATAAATACTCTTGGTTTGGAGGATAGAAGACAGTTAGACAGTTAGTTAGTGAATTCATTAAGAAGTTAGTCAGTCAGTCGGTCAGTAAAGCAGATGGTATACAGTGGTCAGTATTAGAGTATTAATTATACAGTACAGTATGCGGTAATCAGTGATTCAAAGTTTTATAGTATTAGAAAGTATATTATATGGAGATTGAAAAGAATATTAAGAGAGTATTAGTTGGAAATTAAAAATTATATTATGCATATAGAGAAGGGATAATGGAAAATTTATATGGTGATTGAAGATTGGAAGAAGAAATAATAAGATTATAAGAAAGAAGATTATTAAAAAGAATAATAAACAAGAAAGAAGAATATTTTGCCCATTTATAAATGCTATTACGAAAAAAATATTTTAAACTGGTGGAAGCTGATAATTAAAACATTGTGGTGTATTTGGAAAAAGCAATTTCACAAAAACAAGGAAAACCGAGGCTGATAACGAAGATATTAGGTGGTGATTAAACCCTTTATTTTGGAAAACAGTTTCATTTAGGCATTCAGTGACAGAAAGGTACCAAATTTTTTTAATATAATTTAATTATTGTAATAATTTCAATTTTAAGATAGTTTGTTCTAAATTTATATTGTCTATATTAGATATATATGTGTGTTTCATAATAGTTATAATAAAGATAATTTAAAAAAGTGCGTACAAACTAATTCTCTGAGAACCGCGATAAAAACCCTATACTATGTTATTTTAACACTCATTGCTCATACACAAACACATCACAGCAATATATTATATATGTCGAAAAGAGAGTACGACTGTTAAATTCAATACTAAATGTGTCTCACTACTAAGATAGTGGATATCCGCTAGATATCATGTCAGTCAGTTTTGTAAACGTTAAAAAAGCTTTAGTTTAAGTAACAAAGCAAGCAAATTATGTCCACTATGGATGACAAAGTTCCAAAATAGTTATAGTTACTATGAACCATATAAGGAACCATATAGTCTATATGGTTCATAAATTAAGCTATATTCTTCACTTTCATCTTATATTGCTGCATATCTTTTATAAGGTAAACCATGCGCAAATTAAAAAATAAAATACAAAAATGGGCTAAACTTACACAATATTTATAAATTTAAAATTGATTTTATACTTCTATTTAGAGTCTGTCAACGTAATAACTTTTTGTAACATTTTAATATTTGGGTTATAAAAATAAATTTTTGAAAACTTAAATAGCATATCGTCTCGATGTTATATTTGTCAATTTATGTATCTCTTAAAAATAGAACAAAATAGCTTTTTATTTAATTCAGGATGGTGTATAAAATAAACTAGACAAAAATGTATCTCGAGGTTTTTTAGAAATCTTGTTTTATTTTTATGATTTATATATAATAAATAATTTTATAGTGAACAACAATAAATAGGGTTGCTTTTAATAAAGTTTAAACTTATTGTAGGTATATCAACACTATGCTGAGTGATTACAGAATTAAGACAGGATTCATCAGTTGGCGCTACAGCCCTTCATAAGCCTTGGCCTGCTTCAAAACATTCTTCCATCCTTCTCTATCGAGTGTCTGTCTTCTCCAGCCCCTCACTCCAATCTCCCTCAGATCTTCCTGTACATCGTCTAGATATCTGAGTTTAGGTCGTCCCCTTCTTCTTCTTCCGACCGGCCTGTTTAGCATAGTTATTTTAGTGGGATCACTCTCATCCATCCGCATAACGTGGCCCACCCACCCTAGGCGGTTTATTTTGATGGTCTTCACAATATCTGCATCACCAAAAAGTCTATAGAATTCAAAGTCATATTGCCTTCTCCACAGAACCTGTTCGCTTACTCCGCCATAGGTCCTCAATACTTTTCTTTCAAAGACTCCTAGTAACTCTTCATCTCGGGTTGTCATTGCCCATGTTTCCGATCCGTATGTGAGCACTGGGCGTATTATTGTTTTATAAAGGTTGCACTTTGTTGCAATTGACATACTTCTCGCTCTTAGTTGAGGGCCCAGGCCAAAATAACAGCGGTTAGCCACGCATATTCTTTTTTTATCTCGTTGTATGTGTTATTTTTGTAGTCTACCAGTGATCTTAGTAGCAGAATTCTTCTACCATTTCTATCGTTTCGTGTTGCACCTCTAAGTTATTTTGCTGAATTCTTGATATGGCCGGCATATATTTAGTTTCCTGGATGTTAATCAGAAGTCCGATATTTTCTGCGGAATTTTTAATACGTGTGAAAGCCTCCACTGCTTCATTTTGGGTTCTTCCAATTATGACGATATCATCAGCGTATGCCATTATTTGTATCTATTTATCCTTTGTATAATCTATCCTTTACTTTGTATCCTAAGTTGTTCTAGTATCGGCATATTCTCAACATGCGGCGTAACTTATTATTTTCATATAGACTTCTAATTAGTTGAATTCACGAGTTTTTTCGATTAGCTATCTGACATTAAGGATGTATTCTCTTGTGCCTTTTCCTTGCTTGGGACAAATCCCACTTGTTCTTCTGGTATCTGAGGCATGTTCAATACATTCTTTCATGTATTACATGAAGTTTAACCTTGCAGTATATATATATATATATATATATATATATATATATATACACACACACATATATATATATATATATATATATATATATATATATATATATATATAGTGAACGGCTAAATTATCGATATTATCATTATTTCGAGAACCGTTCAATTTTGAGAGAAATCCCGAAACAGATCGATTTTTGTTATAAAATACCCATCTTATAACGTACATGGAGTAGGAATGACGTCACCGGTGTGGGTGTAGTGACATAACCGTTAATTTTTTTAAATAGAAATTTGTATAATGTGACACCTCATTTGAAGGAGAATTTAATTCTCTATTTAACGACATTACATTTTTAACTGAAATATTTTTTTAAGGGTACAAAAACACTTTTTAATTCATTTTTAAATTCAACTAAGTTACAACTAATGATTTAATTCATAATGTATATACCATTTATTATACATACATACATAACATACATATATAACACTTATTTTAAATTAAATGTTCGAAATGCCATCCATCGGTTCCTGCCATGACTTTCTGGAGTGAATACTTAAAAAAGCAAAAATAAGTAAAAATAAAAATGGACACAAAAAGTTATCTCATAAACACTGAAACTTTTTGTCAAAATGGTAATTTAAGCAAGTGATAGTGGCATAGTTACTGAGGGACCTTTATAACTGGCTACCTACATAAGAGGGTTGGAAATGTTTGGATTCCAAGCATTACTTCAAAGGACTTGTGAATGGTTGTATCTCCATAGGTTTGGTTCTTCAATGACCGTTGAAGGATAAGGATTCTTAATGTGAGCAAATATAGTTCCAGAGAAATAAAATCACTTTTGAGTTTATCGATTTATAATTAAATTTTTTAAGTGTAAAGAGGCCCAACACGGCCGTAACTTACTATAGAATATCAAATATACTCTTTCTTTATAACACGTAAAAGAAAAACACCGGTATGAGAAAATGCCCGATTTCGGCGGAGAGAAATATTTAATACGTGAATTGCGAGTTTTTAACTACTCGATGCGATGCCTCGATCGCCATGTGTGAACTTGAACTGATAAAATACTACATAATGCGTGAACGGGAAGATTACCCCTATTTTATTTAGGTGTGAAAAAAAATTAAGAGGGTCAGACGCCACTCAGTCGGCTGTCGCGAACACACTTGATGAGGTGACTGTTCTAGTTATTCTACACTAAGAAAAGTCAAATAATTACATTTTTATTTTATATTTTAAAACAATATATTCATTATTGTTCTGAAGCTATTTTCTTGTGGCATTGTAAATTAATTACTATTAAACTGGGAATAAGCCACAATTAAAGATAAAAATACGTTTATTGACGTTTCAATTTCCAAATTTCAAAGTTGATTTCATGTAATCGAATGAACTATCTTACAAGTAAAGTCGTCCCAGGAGCGCAACTCAACAATATTGGCAATATCATTTTAAAGTCGTCTACTTTAAAATGCATAATGTATGTCTGAATTGTCAATATAAATGAGTCAGACAAAATTAAATTATTAGAAGAATTTTTCACTATGTAACAAAAAACAAAATTTGTTTAATTTACTGTTTGTATTTTGAGAACGATTTCCGAAGTGGAAATTGAAACGTCAATAAACGTATTTTTATCTTTAATTGTGGCTTATTCCCAGTTTAATAGTAATTAATATATTCATTTCTGGAACATAGACTGTCCGCGTTGAAGTATTTACTTTAAAACGAAAGAAAGAGTGATTTGAGAAAGTAAGCAAACTTAACTTAAAAGTAATTTAAGAAATAACTATTCCGAAACTAGAGTAATACATATAAATGTAACAAAACTTAAAATTTTAATTTTCTACTTTGTCCACAGGAAGTGGACAGAGTTTTGTAATAGGTCTGTTAAAATATTCATCTCTAGTCTTGAAATGAGGGACCTTGAAACCAAAATTTTGAGTTTACAAGTTCAGGAGCTGACATGCCTCTTGACGCAATATCTGCGTTGTTTTGTTTTGACTTTATATATCGCCATTTAAATTGTGGGTTTCCTTGTATTTCAGAAACTCTATTTGCAACAAATTGTGACCATCACGAGCTATGTGAGCCTAACCAAGCAATTACGATTTCTGAGTCCGTCCAGCAGTTTATTGAGTCTATTTGAGTTAATTTATTATTAAGAATTTCAACTATTCTTTTAGTGAGTTTGCTGCATAAAACAGCACCCATAAGTTCAAGCTTAGGTAAAGTTAATGTTTTTAGAGGAGCTACCCTACTTTTAGAGGTGATGAGTGTGGAAGAGACATTTCTTGAGCTATAAGTAACTCTAATATATATGCAGCTGGCGTATGCCTTTTCACTAGCGTCGGAAAATGCGTGTATTTGTATACTACATATATAATTTTCAATAAAAAAAGGTCTGTAAATTTTTAAATGTTTAAGTGCTGAAATATGTTTGAGAAAATTTAACCATTCATTTAAGAGTGTAGAGTCTAAACTTTCATTCCACTGAATTTTTGAAAGCCAAATTTTTTGCATTATTATTTTTGCAGTTACTATTACAGGATTAATTAATCCCTTGGGGTCGAAAAAACTGGCGATTATCGAGAGCACTTGTCTCTTAGTGTAGGAATCTTTTATTTCGATTTCTGGTACTGAAATAGAGAAACTATCTAATTTACAGTCCCAACAAAGACCTAATATTTTATTGGAGTGATTTTCTGGAGATATAACATACGTAGAGCCAGTTGAAAATTGTGAAATATTTTCTAAAAATAATGGTGAATTTGAACACCATGTGTTTCAATACTATTTGTACAATATAATATGTCATCAATATAGCACACATTAATGAGCATATCATGAGCGAGAGGATATTCTTCCTTATGCATGTTTGCGAGTTCAATTAAACATGGTGTACTAAGGAAGGTAGCTGGTTTCGTTTCATAGGTAACCGTTCCAATTGTATACATTTTTACGGCTCCGAGGGAGAGTTGCGCTTCAAAATATTTAATAAGAAAGTTTGGGTGGGGTTAATTCTGATTTGTCTAAACATCTTTTTTATATCAGGTGTGAATACATACTTGACGAGTCTAAAATTGACTAAAGTGTCACATAGTTCCGGTTGTGTGGTATAACCCTTTAACATAATATCATTAAGGCTAAAACCAGAAGTGGTTTTCATCGATGCGTCAAAAACTACGCGCAAACGAGTTGTGAGAGAAGTGTCTTTTTCTACACTGTGGTGAGGCAAGAAATATTTGTTTTCTGAGTGTATATTCTGCAGAGACAACGGAACATATTCTGCATGTCCTAATTCAACATACTCATCTATAAAAGATATATATTGTTTATAAAGAGAATTATTTTTTGAGAATTTGTTCTCCAAATTTAGAAATCGCCTTCGCGCCTTTGGAAAGAGTCGCCCTATTTATTATTTTCATTAGGCGTGCATAGGGGCAAATCTACTTGAAACTGTCCATTCGCTAGGATTTGTGTTGTGGCTTTAAATATTTTCTCAGCCTTTTCATCATCAGGACTTTTTAAACGCTTTATTTCGGGAACTTCTTCAATATCCCAAAACCTTTGGAGAAGATTATTTATATTTTCTTCTTCAGTGTGAGATTGAACGAATAAAGAAATATGATTCGAGTGTGAATAGTTACAGTTTGAGTGATAGTGCATCTTTTTCTTAGATGAAACTTGTGGAGATAGGTTACCGAACATGACATATCCTAAATGAGTGTTTTGAAGCACTGGAAGACCTGCTCCAATATGAATTAAACCATCCTTTAATAGATCACAGTAAATTTCTGCACCTAACACGAGCTCAATTCTCCCTGCGGAAGAGTAAGAGGGATCACTGAGCTTTATGCCAGCTGGTATTTTTATTTTGCTACGATCTAGAGGTACCTGAGGTATTTTACACGTAATATTATCCAAAACTGCACATTATACTTCAAATTTCATATCAATGTTTTTATATGGGAAAAATTCAATGTTTACCATTTCATTTGAGATGGAACAATTTTGAGAGATTGTGGAAATATGTAATCTTTTATTAGTAGTAGAGTAATTTAGTTTATTTACTAAATCTTTTGTTGCAAAGCTCGATTGAGATCCATTATCGAGAAGACATCTTGCGTGTACAGGTTGTCCACTTTCAGAGTAAATTGTTACCAACGCTGTGGCTAGCAAAACTTCGTTTTTTGGATTGAAAGTTGAGAGAGAAGAGATGCAAGATGAATTTTAACTTTGTGTGTCTGAGAGTAGACAATTTTCATTTGTCTGAGTGATTAAGTGAGTAGAAGTGTTTGGTGATTCATTATATGAATATGGAGAATTAATTATTTGAGTTACTTGGGCATTATTACTCCTTTGATGAGCATAAAGATGACTTTGAGAGATATGTGGTGCACTATGGCGAGTTTGTGAATCACGTGTATACTTGTGGACGATTAAGAGGTTTGTGGTGCATTAAAGCGTGATTGTTGCCTATTGGCGTGACTTTGATTACCATCATGTGAATTTGAAGCACTTTGATTGCTTCGAGTGGGAGAGAATAAATTATTTTCATGAGTGTGAGAAAAATTATTTTCTTCATGCAGAAGTGTACTGTGCTTTTTATTGCAAATTTAACATGTGTATTTAGAGATGCATTTATCAGTAAAATGCTTAGTGCCAAAACAGTTTCTGCTAAGCTTTGCTAACTTTACACAATTAAACCTTTCTCGAGAATTTGTGTCTTTAAATAAGTTACACTGATACATTTTATGACCAGTTTGTTTACAAAATATGCAATTTTCATAGCTAGATTTATTATTATTTATAGTGGAAATATGAGCAGTCTTTTGAGTGACTATTATTAAACTTCGACTGAGTTTCAGTGTAATTAAGTTTCTCTAAAACATCACATCTTTTTTCTAGAAATTCAAAAAATTGTTTGAGTGTTGGAACATTCTTAGACCCTACTTCATTTTCAAAAGCCTTGTGAAAAGCGAAATCCATTTTTTCTAAAAATATTTCTATTAAAAGGAGGTACAAATGTTCAATTGGAACTGCGAGATTAGTAAGAGTTTGAAGCGTTTGCTTCGTGTTTACAAGAAAATCTCTTAGTACTTGAGGAGTGCATTTGACTAGAGATTGAGACTTAAACAGCTTTTTTATAAGAGTACTAATCACTCGTGATTTGTCATCATATCTTTCTTTTAGGGTTTTTATAGCGATAGCAAAATTTGCATCTACTACTTCGATACTGCTACTTAAGTTTAAAGGTTCTCCTTTGAGGAAAGATTTTAAATATATAAACGTTTGTACATTATTTAAACTTGAATTGTTTGTGATCAGAGTTTCAAATAGTTGAAAAAATTCATTGAATTCTGAGAAATTGCCGGTAAAGGTTTTCATGCTAATTTCAGGCAGCCTCGCACTGGAAACAGTATTATTATTTGAGCTGGGTGCCTTATTTTCTGTTAAATTTAATTCTATTATTTTTCTTTGCAAACCTTTGAGTGTGTTGAAGTATTTTTCTTCAACATTTGCTCGATCAGCTGATTGTTGGTCGCTGTCATCAGTCTGTTCGATTTCTAATTGAATTTGTTCATATTGTGTGAAAAAATTAAAAAGTTTTTCTTTCCTATTTTCAAAATCAAGTATTTCGTTTTCTGTGTCTTTATTGGTTATAAACCATTCTGAGATACGTGTAATTGATGCTTTAAGTGATTTGCGCTTTTTCTTTAAAGCTTCCATTTTTTATTTAAAGTGAATTTATTTGCAAATATTTACTGATCGAGAAATAAGAGTGAATGATTTTGTTTAGTGTAAATGTCTTTTTCAACTAAGATGCGATTTTAATTTTAATAGAGTATTTTTACTAGAGTAATAAAACAAATATTTTTCGTGAGAGCGGGCTGTGAGACAATCTGTATAATAAATAATTGTCAGCTATCTTTAGCGATATTGAGAAGAAAGATCTGTTGTCAAATCAAAGCCATTAGTTAATATAAATATTAGTAAACAAATGAAAGTCGAGACAAATATCTACCAAATATAAATTATGTGCATGCAGTGATTATAGAAAATAGAGAAAGAGTTTTAACCTCACCAAATGTTTTGCAAGTATCCAAATTTAATTACCGCTATCGCTTAGCAACACATAACGCACTTTTTACAAAACACACGTGTCTAATCTTGAATGAAGGTCAACTTGTGCAATCTTTCTTCTTTCTTCTTGTTGTTCTTCGGCGTGTGTAATACTTTTCTTTCTTCAGTCCTGTTTCATCAAATAATCTATGCTCGATAGGACCACGAGTGACGGAGCCTTGTAACTGACTACCTACATAAAAGGGTTGAAAATCTTTGGATTATAAGCCTTACTTCAAAGTGAATGGATGTATCTCCATAGGTTTGGTTCTTCAGTGACCGTTGAAGGATAATGATTCTTAATGTGAGCAAATATAGCTCCAGAAAAATAAAATCACTTTTGAGTTTATCGATTTATAATTAAATCTTTTAAGAGTAGAAAGGCCCAACACGGCTGTAACTTACTATACAATATCAAATGTACTCTTTCTTTATAACACGTAGAAGAAAAACACCGGTATGAGAAAATGCCCGATTTCGGCGGAGAGAAATATTTAATACGTGAATTGCGAGTTTTTAACTACTCGATAAGATGCCTAGATGGCCATGTGTGAACTTGAACTCATAAAACACTACATAATGCGTGAACGGAAAGATAACCCCTATTTTATTTAGGTGTGAAAAATATTTAAGAGGGTCAGACGCCACTCAGTCGGGTGTCGCGAACACACTTGATAAGGTGACTGTTCTAGCTATTCTACACTAAGAAAAGTCAAAGAATTACATTTTTATTTTATATTTTAAAACAATATGTTCATATCTGGAACAGTTACTGTAATATTTATTGACATTTTGATTTTGTGAATTGTCATCAGTTGTCAATTGTAATTTTTACTTTTGAATACTAAATTATGGCTCACCTAAATAAAACACAACGCATAGAAATATTAACTCTTAGCGGATGACGAGATAAAAACGAACACCGAACGAGGTATGCAATTTATTCAACACAAAATATCCAGACAGACCCATCAGCCAATCAACCGTAAGTAAAATAGTCAGAAAATTTGGAGAAACTGGGCACGTTAAACATATTCCAAACGCTGGGCGGTCTAAAATTAAAGACAATGTAAAACTTGATATTTTATTAAATGTACATGACAATCTTTACAGTAGTTCAACACAAATGGGTGAATATGCTGGAGTTTCCTAAAGATTGGTATTACGAATTTTAAAAAAGAAAAATACCATCCCTGCAAGATTCAACTACATCAGGAATTAAACGACGACGATCCCAATCGCCGGCTTTAATTTTCTGAAATTATGCATGATTTATGTATCCGCAATCCAAATTTCATGAATCAAATCTTTTTTCCGATGAAGCCACATTTTTTATACATGGTACCGTGAATCGACAAAATTGCAGATATTGGAGCCAAGAAAACCCACATTGGATGACTGAGTCACACACGCAATATCCTCAGACAGTAAATGTATGGGCAGGGATCATTAATGACAGAATCATTGGCTCTTTTTTTAAGAAAATCTAACAGGAGAACGTTATTTAACTTTTTTGAGAAATCAGCTTATACTTGTCCTTGCTAACGTGTATCCAAATGCCAATAATCCAAACTTACTGCTACTCCGTGGCGTTACAACCCTTGGTGGGTTTTAGCCGACTCGACAACATGCCTCCACTGTTTTCTGTCTTGAGCAACCTCCATCCAATTCTCCACGCCCATAGTGCTTAGGTCTCCTGCTATATTATCTCGCCACCGGAGACGAGGGCGTCCGCGTGGTCTCCTTCCAATTGGGACTTCCTCCCACACCAGTCTTACTGTTCGTTCGTCAGAATGTCTTCTGAGGTGTCCTGCCCATTGGAGTCTTCTGGACTTTATATCTTTTATGTTGTTGGCGTCTGGGTAAAGTTCTACAAGCTCTTTATTAGTTCTTATCCTATATTGTCCTGATGCTTCATCAAGCACCGGACCAAAGATCTTCCTTAGGATTTTTCTTTCCCAAACACGTAGTCTCTCTTCATTTGCCTTTGTTATCGTCCACGTTTCGCTTCCATACATCACAACGGGTCGTATGATTGTTTTATAGACCTGTATCTTCGTACGTCGTGTTAGTTGTTTTGAGTTTATAAGGTTTTGGAAGGCAAAAATACATCTGTTGCCGGCCTGAATCCTGTTGTTTATTTCTTGTGATCCGTTATTGTCTTCAGTTATTGTTGTTCCAAGATACTTGAATTCTCTAACGCGCTCAAAGTTAAAGTCATCGATGGTAATGTTCTGACCGATTCTGTCTCTGCTTTGGTTATTGCGGCTCATATACATATATTTCGTCTTGTTTTCGTTGATTTGGAGCCCCATCTTCTCTGCTTCCTTCTCAAACCTTACGAAAGTCTCCTTCATCCTTAATCGCGTGTTTCCTATTAGATCTATATCGTCTGCAAATGCCAGTAGTAAGTTTGGTCCTTCTCGATGAAATACTGTATTCGGTTTTTCGATTCTTGCACTTCTGATTATGTGCTCCAGAGCTAAGTTGAAGAGTTGTGGTGAAAGTGCATCTCCCTGTTTTAGTCCATTGTTTATTTCAAATGTCTCCGAGTATTGTTCTCCAACTCTCACCTTACATGGTAACCGTTCCATACACATCCGTATCAACCGGACTAGTTTTTTTGGAAAGCCAAATTCCTGCATCGCTGTCCACAGTCTGTCCCTACATACTCTATCAAATGCTTGTTTAAAATCTATGAACATCTGATGAAGCTCACGATCAAACTCCCAGCCTTTTTCCATTATCTGTTTTATTGTGAATATCTGGTCAATTGTAGAGTGGCCCGGTCTAAATCCGCATTGATAATCTCCAACGATTTCTTCTGTGTATGTTTTGGTTCTTTCTAGCAGGGTGTTTGCAAGGATTTTGTAGGTGGTGTTTAGGAGTGTTATTCCCCTGTAGTTAATACATTGCTTAATCCAAACTTACCTAATGAAAATATCTCGTTTCAACAAGATGGAGCCCCTTCGCATTACGCACGTGAAGTACGTGAACTTTTAAATCATTGCTTTCCCAGGAGGTGAATCGGAAGACGAGGTTTTATAGAGTGGCCAGCAAGGTAGCCAGATCTAACACCTTTAGACTTTTTCCTGTGGGGTTACATAAAATCAAAAGTTTATATCAATAGACCCCAAAACTTACAGGGCTTGAAATGAGTGCTAGGCATGAAATGAGTCTAATTACTCCAGAAGTCATCCGCAATGTACTTGATGAATGTGTCCGTAGATTCGCATATTGTCAAAAAAACCGATGGATGGCATTTCGAACATTTAATTTAAAATAATTATTATGCATAATTTGGTTAGTTTAAAGTATATTATTAATTAAATCATTAGTTGTAATTTAGTTGAATTTAAATTAAAACCAATTGTTTTTGTACCCTTAAAAAATATTTTAGTTAAAAATTTAATGTCGTTAAATAGAGAATTAAATTCTCGTTTAAATGAGGTGTCGCATTATACCGATTTCTATTTTAAAAAATTAACGATTACGTCACTACACCTACACCGGTGACATCATCCCTACTCCATGTACGTTATAACATGGGTATTTTATAACAAAAATCGACCTGTTTTGGATTTCCCTAAAAACTCGACGGTTCTCGAAATAATGATAATATTCCATAATTTAGCCGTTCACTGTATATTAGTGTATATACATATATAAAAAGGTTTCCGGGTCGGACCGCATCGAATTTTTAGAACACCGAGCTCTCGATTGCCTCTCCGAGGAAGTCTTCATCAGGGCTGAAGATATTGTCAATTACTAGAGAGAGAGAGGGGAGTCCATTGGGGTAATATTTAACAACCAACACTTATTTTATCCTCCAAAATCAATCATGTTCATGATTGTTTATGAATCATTTTCATGGAAAACTGGACTGAAATGTGTCCAAAAATTTTTATGTATCAAGTATATGTTTATGACCTGATGGAAACATCTTACAAATAATGCAAGTACCTCTGAACTCGTCCGAGGCCATGATAACTATAACTATATATTATTATAGCAACGTGACACACAAAACTCGCTTCCTAAAAAAGTCACTACAGAATAGTATTAAAACTAATACAATTTGATTTGATGTTTCAGTTATACAGAGCTATGATGTAACAACAAATATTTATATAAAATTATCAGAAGTTTGAGAAAATGTTGTATTTTAAAGGTCATAGGTTGTAATTAACAAACTTAATAAACATTTTAATTGACAATAACCGCAAAGATTGTTTTCATTTACATAATAATACAGGGTGTCCAGAAACTCTCCTTACAAACGAAGGTCGGAGATTCTTCAGATAATTTTAAGACGATTTAACTAAATTCACTTAGTCCGAAAATGCTTCCTAAAGGAACTAGAGCTCTTTGAAGATGGCGCCTTGTAATTAGTCTTTTTTTAATACATCCAGAACGGTTTTACTTAAAAGAACCAAAACTGGTAGAATTATTTATCACCTAAAACTGAATTGATTACATTTATTGCGAATTTCTAGTACCGGTCATAGGCGTCCGTTTTGGGTAGGTCAACGGTTATTTTAACTCATAACTTTTTCGTCTTTAACTTTTGAGCATTCGTGATAGCAGATTATAAAATTTTAAGATATTCTAGTACTAAAAGGTACCCTTACCTTAAGTCGGTAGGATACACCGTTTTCTACAAAAATAAATGTGAAAATTTTTCGTTTTTTCGTCATGAAAGTTAAATTAATAGGTACCTTAATTAATTTTATAAATTATCTTTTGTTGCAATGAATACGGCATACAATTCGTAAAAAAATGAGAAAAGAAGCAAAAAATCAAAATTAAAACAAAATTTTATTCAAAGGTTTTAAAAACAACTTATTTATTACGATGGAGCGAAACTAACACAAAAGAACTAGTATTAAAAGTAGATAGTTACAAAAGATGCTCTTTATTGATGACAATTAGTCTTAATGCATGAATTTGCCCTTTTTTTTTTAAAGAACACCGAATTCTTGCAAAAATTCCAAAGATATTTCTAAATTTATTGCAAGCATCTTATATCCTTAGCTAGAGTATTTTAGAGATAGAATAAATGCTTTTATGTACCCCCAAACACAATAATCACAAGGATTAAAACCCGGATTCTGTCCAAGCAACTGGACCGCCTCTTCCAATCCAGTGGTCTTCGTAGTTATTATCAAGAAAGTATCGTATATTCCTGCTAAAGTAGGCCTGACAGCCGTTATGTAAAAACTATAAGTTTTGCCGAATATTTAAAGGCACATCATCTATCTAACGAATCAGGTAAAAAAAATTGCAAGAAATAAAAGTAATCCGCATCATTTAAACGAGTAGGCAATTTTACAGGCCCAAGTAGATATCCAGACGTTTACGCTAAACCTATGCTGATCCTTAAATTCTTGAACAATGTGGGAATTGTCTCCAACGTACGAATAATATTGTGCATTATGTACATTAAAAATTCCATTTTTTTGTGAATGTAGCTTTGCCACAAAACAAAATGTGTCTGAAAAAATCTTCATTTTGTAGCAGTGTAGCCTTGTAGCAGTGCTTGTACCTTTGTAAATTTAAAAGGTTATAAATTTTAGTTATGTAAGATATTTCCTATGGAAGATTTTGAAATTGTGGGATACATGGAAATAGTCTTCGAACGCCAATTTCTGGATTTTTCTCAACTGTCATTAAAATAACATCTTCATGTGCTGCTGCTACATCATCACGTTCCTTCTTTAATTATTTTCTGGGACTACTAAACCTGTTTCTCTTTTCAAAGAGCTGTCAATGTTGAGTATGTGGTATCACGATTGGGAAAGTTTTCAGAATATCTATGTTGTGCTCGAGTGTTACACCTCATTTCGCCATAAAATAAAGCATATCAGCGTATTCCTCATTAGTAAAAACCATTTTTGTTGATTTGAAATTATTATATTTGAATGCCACAAAGTAAAAAACTAAAAGATAAACTTTTGACCACAATTTGACACAATTTTGATGAACTGACCACAATTTGACAATGTAAAACGTAAGTTATACTTCTGTTGACAAGTCACGGCCAACTAGTACAAAAAATATTAATTTAACTTTCATGACGAAAAAATGAAAAAATTTAAACCAGTTTTTCTACAAAACCATGTATCCTATCGATTTAGGAGTAAGAGTACCTTTTAGTACTAGAATAACTGAAAATTTAATAATCTAGTATTACGAATGCTTAAAGGGTAAAGACTAAAAAGTTAAGCATTAAAATAACATTTAACTTACTCAAAACGGACGCCTATGATCGGTACTAGAAATTCATAATTGATGAAATCGATTCAACTCTGGAGGATAAATAATCGTACCAGTTTTCGTTTTTCTAAAGAGAGGCATACTGGAGGTATTTAAAAAAAAAACCAATTACAAGGCGCCATCTTCATTAGGAAGCATTTTCGATCTAGGTAAATTGGGTTAAATTGTCTTAAAATTATCTTCATTTCTCAGGAGAGTTTCTGGACAGTCTGTATAGGCCAACAGTTTGGTTCTGAACCTGATCATCATTTTAACCCGTTTCTACACCTTTATACTTGTATATCATCATGTGTTTAAAGCTGATAAATTATATTATGAAAATATTAAGTAGCAGTTCTATTATTTATTTTTCTTGGCCTTGTACATTCTACATTCTCTTGAATTAACAAGGTATATACATTTTTAAGTTATTTGAATAAAAACTGATAAATCGTCTTTAATTGTATTTATTTTGTTAAATACTTGGACTTATGTATACTGCAATTACCAACATTTTACATTATTAAAGCAACTATACAGTCAATGGACTATACATGAAACTATTTTTAAATCGTCTGAAGGCTATTATATGGTAAGTTATACACATATGTTAATCGAAAGTTAAACGACGACCTGGTTTATTTGCCAATATCATCAATAAACTATATAAAGAACAAATTCCATCACACGTATTGGTCAGCTGAGTGTGACAAAGTTCAGTTAAGTACCTTCAGTCTCAATAGGTCTATACTTGAGTGTGAGAATCAAACTTTAACTATGCCCGCCAAATAAATTAATAGAAATAAAAGTATATGAGTTCGTTTTACTGTTGTAACAACAAAAGAAATTGATCAAAAACATGTCGGTAACGTTAGCATATCCATTTTATAACGGCGAATTGAATCCAAGACTATAGCTAATTATGGCTAATTTATTACGAAAAGAAAAAAACTATTGCTGAAGCCGTGTCAGAAAAACAGTGGGTATGCTACTTTACGTTAAGGCTAGGCTTTTCGGCATACCATAAATTTGGCAACCCATAAATTTTTCAATAGCCATATTAGTGTCATTAGTTGCTACACTTCTACGAAATATCTATCCGACTTTTATGAAATTTTACATATATATATATATATATATATATATATATATATATATATATATATATATACAAGAAATACTGGATATTAGTTACTGTCGAAATAAACAAACAACACAGTTTATTAGGGGTGCAGCCAGAATATTGGCCGGGATGTTCAAAAAAACACTCTTTTGACTTTTTGTCTAGCTTTCGGAATGGTTTTATTCCTTTTTCAAGACACTGTAATAAGACAAATATTTAAATATTTAAAAAATATCACAATTATTCGGTGAAACTTACTAGTCGTTGAGATTATTTGTAAAAGCATTGACACTCAACATTTGTAACAGACATTAAAATATATAAACTATAAAATCATGGACAAACTACAAAAATTTTAAAATGTATTTTGTCCATGATTTTATAGTTTTTATATTTTAATGTGTGTTATAAATGTTGAGTATCAATGCTTTTACAAATAATCTCAACGACTAGTAAGTTACACTGACGAATTGTGATATTTTTTAAATATTTATATATTTGTCTTATTACAGTGTCTTGAAAAAGGAAACCATTTCGGAAAACCATTCCGAAAGCTAGATAAAAAGTCAAAAGAATGTTTTCTTGAACATCTCGGCCAATATTCTGACTGCATCCCTAATAAACTGTGTTGTTTGAATATATATATATATATATATATATATATATATATACATATATATATATATATATATATATATATATATATATATATATATATAAACAAAGTTTATTGGGGCTGCAGTCAGTTTATACAAGACGCACTGGACTTTATTAAACACATTTCCAAGAAAACACGTTTAAAATGGTTATTTTCCCTTGCCAGAATACAGGAATCCTCGAAATTAAATTCATGTTTTAAACTTAATGCATGTTCTGTCAACGCGCATGCGTTAATTTTTTGGTTTTTATGTCGCTGCGATGTGAGATCACCCTATTGTGAAAATTACGAGATGTTTCACAAATGTACACGTTTTTGCAATTAGAACACGGTATAGAATAAACAACATTCGATAATTCCTGTATTGTGAAAGGATCCTTTGTCTTTGTGTACAACTTCGATACTGTTTTCACATTTTTCGTTGCAATTTTTAAGCCACTAACATTTTTGAAAATGTTCATTATCTTAGGGGTTAGGACTGGAATATAGGGTAGGCAACCATACGTTATTTTAGATTGTGGTAGCTCTGATGTGTTGTGTGTCAATGTCGATGTCAGTTGTCGGACCTCATTATTATGAAATTTTGGTTCTCAGAAAATTGCAACGGAAAAGTAGTACCAAAAATGAGTTTATTTAAAAGCCCTATGGGATAGGAGTTCTCTTGTAGTATAGATCTCAACTTTTTCAGTCCCTTGTCTCTGAATTTTGACTGCAGCCCCAATAAACTTTGTTGTTTGTTTAAATTGACAGTCACGAATATCCAGTATTCATTGTATATATATATATATATATAATATATATATATATATATATATATATATATATATATATATATATATTCGGTAAATCTGAGAATAGATCGTAATCTATTTTTTACGACAAACATTTTTTTTATTTTTTGTACAAATTTTTTTATTTTAATATTTTTCTGATGTGGCATTAAAAAATACATACAGCTCTTAAATAAATTTCAACCCTCTATTATTAACCGCGGAATTCCGCGGAATTAACTTAGAGTTTACATGTTTCACGCGTGGACAATTATTCGCGTGTAGGAAAACCGTCATCATTGTATATTTGTGCAAGGCAAAAAAATACAAATATTTTTATCGGAAAGCATAAAATTGATTTAACTTTAAAACATTAGCTAGTGTTTATATAAATAGCAATAAATAAACTTCTTACATTCAAAGTAAATCATTGCTTCTTAATTAAATTCGCTTTAAGTAAAATTAGATTTATATATTTTAAAGATATAATTAAAAAATAATAAAAACGTATAGAAAAAAAAAATTATAAGTTCATGTGAGAGCTAGAAATTTACCAGGTACGTATACTAGGCGTTAGTGCGAGCATTTATTATAAACCACCTACATAATCAACGGTGCGAGAGAGGCAAAACATAAATATAGTGATGGTAGTGGAACGCGTCCAGCGCGAACATTAACAATTAAAAACAAGGGTTTTGCAAAATAATTTTGAAAAACACATCAAAATCTTGTACAAGCATATTTTTTAAACATTACTTTAAGTACTTTCTAACTTCAAAAATATTGATTTTAACGATCAACTTTAAAAAAAGTTACTAAGGACCTTTTTTATTCAGAATGACTCAAAAAAACTTTGTCCCCAATGAAAAGGTTAATTTCTGAAATTTATTTGAAAATATTATTTAACAAAATCGTAACCAAGGTCGCCTTGGTTAAGAATTTGTTATATATTCTTGTTATATCCGTGGTTTCTTGCAGATTTGATGTTATGGGCTAATTTTTGATAAGCTTATGCAATTGTTTCTCGAAAATGGCTACGCAATAATATTTTTCTTTTCGTAATAAGTTAGCAATAAATTATAGTCTTGTCTGAATTCAGCCTTATAAAATGGATAAATATGGTAACTTTACCGACATCAAAAACGACCAAAACAACACAAAATTAAAAGCACATTATTTAATAGCAGAAAATCGATTAAACATTGAAGCGATAAGAATATATTTTAACTAACACAATCTAGAAGTAATAGTACCTACTAGCGAACCAACTCGACATCGAGTTTTTTAAACGAAATTTTTATTTTGCGAGAAAAATTAAGAGATCAATACCAACAATATAAGCAAGAATATACATAACATTCATCAATAATAATGCAAGTAAAAAGTGTATTAAATATCACGAAATATTTCGTCGAAAACAATGTTTTTTGTTACAATGTCTCCATATTCTGAAAACTTTTGCTTGGCACCGGAAGTTATGTAAACTTTTACTTTTTACTTTTTAATAAAAACGAAAACCGGAAGTCGACTTCAAAACCGGAATGCAATTTTTAGTTCATCAAATGTCGACATGGATATCATTTAGCAGTTAATTTTGCATGCTGATCGCGAATCCGGTGTCAGATTTGCTCTATCTTGACGTTTTATGCGCGTTTGGGGTCACTTCCGGTGTCGGATCGCAACCGGAAGTACATATTTAGATTCGTCTCGACGAGACCTTTCGATCCATATATACATTGTGGAGTCTAAAACTTAAAGAAATTTTATCTTCCGGTCATCTCAAAACCGGAAGTGAATTTTTGTACCAAAAGTATACCTTGACAATCTCATACGTAATACTAATAATATTCCGAAAAAATATTTTAATTATCTAATATGGTTTTTGAGTAACGTGGTGGACAAAAAAGTATCATTTTATTTATGAAAAATTAATATAATACACAAAAGCCACAATGTGCCGACTACATCAAATTCAAATGCATACAAAATGCAGATAACAAGACAGCAATAACATATTATACTAATATGGCTAGATATTTACGAGATTTTATGTCCAATCTTTTTAACCTTGACCACTATATAATATATGTGCGGATGAGTTTCTTCCGACTTCCTAAATCCAAAGATGCACTGTAGTTAGGGATCGGACAAAGCATATTATTACACTACTATGTACTACTATATAGGATGAAATACAGAGGGATGTTGTGTCCCATTTTTTATTCGAACATTTTCTCCCTCCCGGTCCCGTGCTTCTGGCAAAAATTTGACCAGCAGGTACAGATCTAATGGTCGACTTTAACTAAAAACTTTTTTCATTGGCGTGCCTTCCGCTTTCTGAATTCTATAAATGATTGGATATTACCAACTTCGAAATGACTATCAGCTGATTTTAATTAAAATTAATTTGGTTCTTTTTGAGTATTGTTCTGAAGCTATTTTCTGTTGGCATTTTAATCATATTACTTATGTACTATTTTTATTAGAAATTATCCAATATTTTAGTTTAAAATACATTTATTTTGACGTTTCGATTTCCACGGAAATCGTTCTCGAAATACAAATTAAACAAATTATTCTGTTATAATACAAAATACAAAAAAGTCTTCAAATTGTTTTGAATTTTATCTTCTCCTTCATATTGACAATTCAGACATAAATAAGTGGATGACTTTAAAATGATATTGTCAATATGTTTGAGGTACGTTCCTAGAACGACTTTATTGGAAGATAGTTCATTCGATTAGACGAAATTAACTGTAACTTGAGAATACCTTTACGCCTCCTGTATAAAATATCTCGTATAAATATCCATAAGTAAGACTCTTTACCCCATTCGCATTATTAAAGTGGTCGCTGTAGATCCGCGTCTACAATATATAATTATTCTATGGTTACTAATATTTCAAGATTATAAATACAGATTATTTCATCAATATAGAATAAGGAATATTGAAAATTTGGATTTAGGTTCCTCTTATCCTAATGTACGTTCAAAGTAAATCCTGAAATGAATAAAGTCAATTTTTGAGTTATTTGCGAGTGAAAATGTTCATTTTTCAAAATAAAAACCACGTTTTCAGAAGATTTTTCACAAATATCTCAAAAAGTATTTCTCGAAAAAAATATTCTTAGCAAAAATGTAGCTGCAGTAGATGCAGAGTTTTAGATCATAAAAAGTAGGTTCTTATTTGACAAATTCCAAATCGAATATTTCAAAGTGAAATATCCAAATAACCTTAAATAAGCAAAAAAACCCAAAAAACAGTTTTCGGGGAAAGTTCATGAAAACTTTTAAAAATGTTTAAAAAAAACTTAATTTGTGTTTTTTTAAACAGGTTTCTAACCAAAATAAATTTGGTCCCTTTTTTTGGTAAAAACATCGTAAAAATCGCCTCCTAATCAGAACTTCAATTAAAATTAATCGTTACCGCTATATAATTTACTTATGTATTGTTTATATGATCTGTAAGTTTGGCCGGGTAAAAGTGTTTTATTTAAAAAAAAATGGGTCTTAAATTAAAAGAAATATTTTTGAAATTTTGAAAAAAACAATGCATTTTTTTTTAAATAACTTAAAACGTATTAAGTAGTGATACGAAAAATCTTGAGAAGTAAAAAATATAGGTTTTGCTTTTCTGAACATTTTGGTTTTTTGGTTAAGATATTTCTGAACAAAGTATGTACCACCGTTTTAAAAATAAGGGTTTAAAATATTAATTTAAAATTTAAATGATCATATTGACCTTAAAAAGAAACTACAAAAATTTTTTTGTGTACTAAATAGAAAAGCTAACCGAGTTACGAGTAAAAAAAACAATCACATATTTTAGGAGATATCAGAACGCGTATACTGAAGCATTGTAAGATACACATATAATGGGCTATTAAGGCATAGAAAACAAAAAAAAAATGTTAAATTTATTAATGTTTTTTATTTTGAGAACGATTTCCAAAGTGGAAATTAAAACGTCAAAAATAAACTTAACAAAAAATTTTTAAACTTAAATTGTGGGTATTCCCAATAAAAAATAATAATTGCATTAAGATGCCACAAGATATCTTCAGAACAATAATAAATAATAAATAACAATAAATATTTAGTTATTTTATGTACGATTTTGATGGCACAGCTAAAATGATGCAAACTTTCAAACAAGAAAATTAATCAAGAAAACAAACTCGATGCATTGAAAAATATTGCTAATATTTTGTAAATCGTCCTACATTATTAATTACAGCCTGTAGTCGTCTAGGAGTTGATTCGACCAACTTTCTAGAGTACTCTGGGGAAATTGTGTCCCAAGCTTCAGTAATTTTTACTTTCAATTAATTTCTATTTGATATTGGGGTACTATTTGCTTTATTTTTTATTGCCAACCACAAATTTTCAGTACCACTCAAATCTGGTGACTGAGTTAATGACATTTCGGCGATTATAAAGCAACCAAGTACGAACCCGATATGACATGTATTTTGGATCGTTGTCCTGAAAAAACCGGTAATTGGTATTGATACCTAATTTTTGAGCACTAGCGGCGAGATGCTGCCTATCCAAATACAGACACTGGTTCATATTTCCTTTAAAAAAATGCATGTTACCTACTCCTGCGAACGATAGACACCCACACATGATGACCACACCTTCACCGTGAGTTACCATAGCTTTCATATTTTTAAATTTTAGTTCTTCATTCGGAAACATATCCCACACCGATATGTTTTCATCAAACAAGTTTATTTTGGTTTTATCAGCAAATATTACTGAATTCTAAAATCTCAAATCTTTATATGTCTGTTTCTTTGGCTAATAAAAAAAGGTTTATTTCTAGCAGTTCGACCATGTAGATTATTTTTTCGTAATATCCATCTAATTGTTTCGGGGTTACATCTTTTTCCAAACTGTCTTTCCACCTTATCTCACCATTTTTTCACGTTCGGTAAAAATCTTATATGGAGCTAACTTTGATTTATTGTCAACTCTACTTTAATTTGGGTAACGTTCCACTTTGGATATATTAATTTCTATGGTAAGTAATAATTAAATTTCTTTCACTACTCGTAGTTCGGCGACCCACTCCTAAATAATTTTGTTATTTGTCGATTAAATACTTTAAAATGTCAAATTAAACATAAAATAAATTGCAATATAAATTTATTGGAACGCCTACTTCGCAAATTTCAAATTGATAAATTGTGTAATGGTTCATTTCATGTAGATAGCTTATCTGCATCATTTTAGCTGTGACATAAAATAATTAAATATTTATTGTAATTTAAGTCTGGTATATTAGAAACCCAAAAAATAGCTAATGCTACTGTAGAAGACTTATAGTAATTTAATTTCAGTATGTAATTTTGTTCTAATAAATATTAAGCCACTGACACGAGCTAGTTTCATTGAGTACCGACTGCATCATTTAAGCTGTGAGCCACTATGAGGAACAACTAACTACCTACTTGTAGACAGGTAACTGAGGCTTAATATATGGTAATACCTCCAAATTTTTTATAACTGCATCGATTTCTTTGAAAATTTCAAATTAAGCTTATTTTATTGTAATGTGTTCTGTAATATTGTAATGTGTTCTCTAATATGAAAATTAATTATTCACAATTTTCAACCCTTAAAACCCTTTAAAAACACTTAAAAGCTAATACTTACTTTTTATGAAAATAATATGAAAAAAAAGTCGTAGCAGCTTGAGACATTGCAATTATGTATTTAAATACAAATAAAAATTAATACCCTAGCTATACAATACTATTTTATTTATTGGAAATTTTCAACCCTTACAACCACCCTTATGAAAAAAATGATTTAAAAATGAATTAAAAAATATTTTTATTTTTTTCACAACCAACACTTTTTCACAAAATTAATTTAATATATTTTTATTGGTCTGAAACATTTCTTAAGTGCATTTTATTAAACAAAAATTAATTTCTTGCTTATAAAATGACATTTTATTATAATTTCAACATTTCAACCCTCACAACCACCCCCTTTGTCAAAAATGAATTAAAAAATATTTTTAACGATTTGAAACATTTTTAGAGTGCATTGTTTGTAGACAAAAATTAATTTTTTACTTATAAAATGAACCTACTTTTTTCAAACCTTACAAGCACCTCTTTTGATGAAAATAAAATCCTTAAATCCTTAACTTAGACATGGAGATAAATAGAAAAAATTTAGTTTATAATATATTGCAATTTTTTTATTTTCCAAACAACTAAAAATAATTAATATTTATATAAAACGAGGTATAAAATAAATGAATATCTATTCATTATCGGAATCATAATTTTCATCGTCCAATTGGTCTTCGTTTACTGGAGGACAATTTTGGCAATTATCACCACAGCATGTTACAAGCGTCTATTCATACCTTGTTATAATTCGTCTTCGATGCTAGCGCATCCATGTAATGTCAAATATTTTATTAGGTTATACCAGATTTGATTGGTTAATATTTTGAAATTACAAGCTACTTAATGATTTCATTCGTTTAAATCAGAGTCAGAACGATATTGATAGAAAATATGCGATTAAAATATTGCCTAGATTTTACTAGAAAACTTCAATTGCGATTTCCGCAAGTGGTGTGGTCCTTAAGTAATAATTGTACAAAAAGTAGCCGTAGATTCTACACTTTAAAATATTACGATTTAGCCAAATTGCTTTAATAAAATGTTGATATTAAGAAAGATACAGGGTGTTAAAGTGAAAATTTAAAATTCTAATTTTCGCTTAAGTATAACTTTCATGTTTGTGAACATTTATGTATCAAAATTTATAACTGGGTACTATTGAATATCAGAAATTATAATTTGACCCATATTTTTATGTAGCCGATACAGCGCCACATATGCCAGATATGTTGCATATATTTGCACTTAACTTTTTTGCTCTTTAAGTTACCGGTGTTTGTGATAAAAAATATTAAAGATACATTATTTTAACAAAAAAAAAGTATAAATACTCGTATTGAAAGACAAAAACAAATATTTGAACAGCCATAGCCTTTTCATAAAAAGCCAATCTTCTTGTTTTTTTATGAGCTTAAATTCTAGTCGTTACGCTTTTTTTTTTGATAAAACTCTTAGTTTCGGAGCTATTCGTAAAAATCCTTTGAAAAACATGTTTTTTTTTAACGAAAAATGACACTTTTCACATTTTTTGTTTGAAATTTGTCCTTCTATCGAATAGCGTGGTTATTTTAAGTGAAAAAATTTCCACCCTCGAAAAGGGTTGGCAAACACCACCAGGGTGGAAGCGCACATCGGCACTATATAACTTTTGTTCCTTGAGTAATTATTTACCAACTAACAAAATTTCAAATGAATCGATACAGTTATGAAGAATTCTGAGGTAAAAACCCTCAGTAACTGGACTATTGGTATATAAGCAGCTGTATACCATGTATCACAATTTTTTTTAATTATATACGTTTTATAAAGGATTAATTTTTTTTTTAATTACTCGTTTTAATAAATGTGGCATTTTAGTCTCTTTTTGTGTATAAAATACATAATTAATTAGTGAATACAGGTGCTTTCATTAGTATGGAATCGGATTACACCTGGAAAGAATTTAAACAAAAGTAAGTATACTACTATTGTCGTAAAGCTTCTAAAAAATAATTGTTTTGGTACTAATTAACGTGTCTAAACGAAAATCATCCACTTCATTAAGGTCTTTTTAATATTTCCAACATTATGTACCTAAGTAATGTGTAATGTTTAAAGTCGGCTTTATAAAACTGCAAATTACCAATTTTCATGTTTAGTTCAAAAACAAATGTAAAATGTAGCTCTCATTACAATTAATTGTGGTCACAACATAAACATGACACAAGAAAAGAGTTTGAGAAATGTAATAACTGTTCTTAACTGTTTGTGAGTTCCATTTAGAAATAGAGTACCTATATCTATAAGTTATTGAACATTTGCAGATATTTGACAACGTTGTAATCAATTGCATCATTGCATCTCTATCTTAGGAAAACGTAAACATAACCTTCATTTTATTAACATGGTATAATATGAAATTCTTCTACATAACTTAGACTCTATGATAAAAGTAGGCATCACATACATTTTATGATATAATTTAGATAGACTTTTATTTTCTCTATGTTTAAACTACATTACTTACCAAATCTAAATTTTTCCTGATTTCTAACTATAGCAACAGAATTCCCCGCCTGATCTTTATTTAAGAGATCCTCTTGTTCAAATTGTTCAATCGGTGCTGCAGAACTCATTTTTCAAATTTTTTGCTTTTTCTATGCAATATAACCACTGTCACAATTTACACACTGGGTTAACAATATAAACTATATAATATTATTAGACACAATTTTTACTTTGAATGAAAAACTGTCCGCCACATCTGCTTATTTGGAAAATATCAAACAAATATATTTGTATTCATCATTTTAAGTCAGAAGAAATGTATATTTATTTCTGAAATACACGCCTTTTCATTTTAACGCCACCGCATACCGCAAGGAAGTTGAATGAATATTATCGGTATCGGAGTATCAGAGTCGGAGTCGTCCAAACATTTCAGTTTAACGGTTGACGGGTAGCAGCGGGTAGCGTAGTAAGCGTAAATGAAATTACATTATAGAAGTGCGTACGCATCTTTACAGAAAGAGATAAATATGTTAGTACGGGTGCTGGGTGCTCACCGGTTTTTCATCAGTAGTCGTCCCTATTTAAATTCAGCTTTTATGATTAACCTAATAGTAGGGAAAATCGCCACTTATTCTTTTTATTTAACTTTAAATAGAACGATTTTAATCGCACTAGACGAAAAGCTAGAAATTAAAAATGTACTTTTATATAAATTTGTAGAAAATTATCAAAAAAGTTTCATAAAAAGCAAAAGAACTTTTAATATAGCGCTCAAGATTAATTTAAATCAATATTTTTATGTATTTTTTAAATGGTGTTCTTAATTGCATTTATATAAGCAATATATTGAGCGTTATTCATAAATTACACGAAAGAATAATAGTATATAATTTTCTACTTAAGAATTATACTTACGTTGGGACTTATTTAGGTACTCCCGCGAATGAGTTTGTTACCAGAGAGTTACAATCAATTTAAAAAAAGTACCATGTTTATGACACTGAACCGGCCAGGCAAACGACAGTTGTTTTAAGTAGTATGAACCTCTGTAACAAAAACCTATAATAATATGTTTCCTGCAGTCGATTTGTTGGACTTTATTAGTTTATAAGAGGAAATTAAAATGGCAATAAAAAACAGCAAAAATGGTAAAGCATTAGGTCCAGGCGAAATCCCTATAGATATCTTGAAATGCCTGAATGATGAAGCCTTAGACATTATAGTAGACTTATTTAACTCAGTATACAAAACAGGACACATACCGAAACAATGGTTACTCTCCACCTTTTGTGCTATCCCTAAAAATACAAACGCTAAATATTGCAGTGAATACAGAACAATATCACCAATAAGTCACATTCTCAAATTATTCCTGAAAATAATACATGGTCGTATAAATAAAAAGCTGGAAGAAGGAATAGATGATAGTCAGTTTGGGTTCAGAAACGGACTAGGAACCAGAGAAGCGTTATTTGCTTTTAATGTGTTAGCTCAAAGATGCATGAATATGAATGTTGATGTGCATGTTTGTTACGTTGATTTTGAAAACGCATTTGACAAAGTAAGACATAAAAAATTAGTCCAAATTCTAAAGACAAAAAACATAGACCACAGGGACTTACGAATAATAACAAGCCTCTACTGGAATCAAAGAGCACAATTCGTAGTAGATAACGAACCCAGTCCAGAAATTGAAATCAGGAGAGGAGTTAGGCAGTGATGTATTATGTCCCCATTACTATTTAATGTATATAGTGAAGCCATTTTTGCAGAAGCATTACTATCTCAAAGTGAAGGAATAATAATTAACGGAAGATCTATTAACAACATAAGATATGCAGATGACACCGTGATTATGGCAAACTCTGCTGAACAACTCCAATTACTGCTAAACAAAACAAACAGTTTTTGTGAATAATATGGACTAAAAATGAATATAAAAAAGACCAAATACATGATAATAACAAAGAAAACAAATATACCAACAAACATACATTTGGGAAATGTACCGATAGAAATTGTTGATAAATACAAATACCTTGGAACCTGGATTTCGAACAATAATGATCAAACAACCGAAATAAGAGCAAGGATAGAAATAGCAAGAAATGCGTTTGTAAAAATGAAAACAATTCTCTGTAACAAAGATCTTAGATTAGAACTGAGAGTAAGAGCACTGAGATGCTACGTGTTTTCGATACTGAAATATGGACTTGAAAGCTGGACATTGAAGCAATAACACATAAATAAGTTACAGTCTTTTAAAATGTGGTGTTACAGGAGGATGCTTAGAATAGCATGGACACAGAAGAAAACTAACACGGAATTATTGCGAGAAATGGGCAAAGAATGCGAAATAATAAACACGATAAAAATAAGAAAGTTACAATATCTGGGACATGTAATGAGGGGACAGCGATATGAACTGCTAAGGCTAATAAAACAGGGAAAGATAAGAGGTGGAAGGAGTATAGGAAGAAGGAGAGTGTCATGGTTGAAAAATTTAACGGACTGGTTTAAATTCAGTTCTATAGAACTCTTTAGAGCAGCAGTAGATAAAGTAAAGATAGTGATGATGATACCCAACCTCCGATTGGGAGACGGCACTTAAAAAAGAAGAAATGTTTTTTTTTAATGAACTTAAAATATTCATATTACATGGAGTGATGGGCCTTGAAGTGCTAAAAATATGATTAAAATTTAAAAGTGATCGGTCAAATTGTTCAAAACTTATTTTTTTCCATAGCTATGGTCTGTTTTTTAACCAGGAGGAGTAATTCAAATTTTTCGCGCCATAATGCTTGTTTGTAATTGGTCCAAGCGCAGGCAAGTTTACTCCACTAAATTATGACATATTGACACTAATGACATTTGTGAAATTTTAAAATTCTAAATTTATATTGACGATTTTTTGTATTTTCTGCGTTATTCCTTACATTCATAGATTTTTCGTTTGCATTTATATAAAGAACAGTTCTTTTCAGAACTATTTAATGTTATTAAGATAACAATATGGATTCAATGCCAAGTACTAGTGGTAATTATTCTTCTCCACCTTAAAAACGCCGAGTAGATTTGGGTCATTTATCAACAAATAAGAAACAATGTATTATAAACATGTATAAAAAAATGAAAATTGATAATTCTGGATTGAAAATAACAGCCACGGTAGCAAAATTAAACAGGCAGCAGGTTAGTTTTGCAGATTAGTTATTATTAAAGACTTACTAAAGTAATTTGCTAATTTTAGGTGTTGCGAATTCAACTATTTACCAAACAATTAAAGAATATAAGCAGACTGGTGATATGCGAATATTATTTAATGTGATATTTTTATAGATGATATTTATACTAAATATTGTTTAAAGTGTTTATAAATTTATAAATGTATGTTATTTACATCTAATTATCATAATAAAAACGGCAACTATCTTTTAAATTTAGTGTACACTTGTTACGAAGCATTTTCATTTTGTTTTCATCACAATTAAAGAACATTAGTAAAGTAATGTTGTGTTTTAGTTTGATTGTATTGATACAGTTGGTTTTGTTCTTCCTGGTTGTAGATAATCACAAGAAAACTGCAAAATTATGCTTGAATGTAACATAATAGATTGAATTTGTTAATTTTAGTCAATATTATTTATTGATAACAAATGTTACAAACTCAAGAATCCAAAACAAGAATACAGCATTAAAAAATTGCAAGTATATACACACTTATTTATACAAAGTATCTTTTTGCATTATAGTGCTTCAAATAGAACCTAAAGATATTGATACATAAGTTGAACAAATTTATCTAATGAGGTAACTGATTACCAAATAGGACCACACCTATATTTGAACCATAATTTATTCTGTGATGGGAAACATGAAAAAGTGAATTTTAAAGCAGTGAACGGGAAGGAGTATGTAAAACAAATATTCATGAGATTCGATTATTAAGCTTAAAAATAATGATCAGTCAAAGTTAACTCTTCTGGTAAGAAAAACAACCTATATTCAAGAAATTAATCACATCAGAATAAAAATATGGTCTTCTTTTTCTTCTTAAAGTGCCCTCTCCTCAATGGAGGTTGGCTACTACAATTTTAAACTCTTCTCTATCTTCAGCTGTTCTTATTAGCTGTTCAAAATTTAGCCCTGTCCATTGTCGGATGTTTCTGAGCCATGATAGTCTTTTCCTTCCTAGGCCTCTCTTTCCCTCGATTTTTCCTTTCACTATAAGTTGGGCATATTGGTACTTATTATTTCTCAGTATGTGGCCTAGGTATGATGTTTTTCTTACTTTTACTGTGTTAAAAAGTTCTCTTCCTTGCCTATTCTATGCAGCACTTCTTCGTTTGAGGTATGCGATGTCCATGAAATTTTGAGTATTCTCCGGTAGATCCACATTTCAAAGGCCTCCAATTTATTTACGGTTGATGTTTTAAGGGTCCACGTTTCAACTGCATATAGAAGAGTCGACCAGACGTAGCATTTTGATAAACGTAGTCGAATTTCGAGTTTTATTCGAGAATCACAAAGCAGTTTTTTTATTTTTTCGAAAGATTTTCTAGCCTGTTCTATTCTCGATCTTATTTCTTGATCAGGATTTAGGCTGCTATCGATCCAACATCCCAGGTACTTAAATCTATTGACCTGTTCTAAGATGTGCCCATTTATTGTGCAAGGTTGAGGTACGTTTTGGTTTTTTCGGATTGACATCACTTTGGTTTTTTTAATGTTTATTTTCATACCAAATTGCTCACAGGTCGAGTTGGTCTTGTCGATGAGTCGTTGTAGACCTGAGTCGGAATCCGCAATTAACACTGTATCATCGGCGTATCTGATACTGTTGATATTTACGCCATTCACCTTGACTCCATCCTTGGAATCCTCCAATGCTTCTTTAAATAGAAACTCGGAGTAAAGATTAAACAGCAGAGGCGACAGAACACATCCCTGTCTAACTCCCCTCCTAATTTCTACTTCTGCGGATGTGGAACCTTCGATCCTAACTCTGGCTTTTTGGTTCCAGTACAAGTTTTTTAAGAATTTGATGTCTTTTCCATCTAAACCGACTTCTTGCAAACGTTCTAATAGTAGGTCGTGTCTTACTCTATCAAATGCTTTTTCGAAGTCTATAAAGCATATAAATATATCTTTCTGTTGGTCGTAGCATTTTTGGGCGAGAACTAGTAAACTGAACAGGGCTTCTCTCGTTCCCATGCCGGCTCTGAATCCAAACTGATCGTCTCCGATGATTGTTTCGCACTTTCTATAGATACGATTATGTACGATTTTTAGTAGGACTTTTACAGCATGACTCATAAGGCTTATCAGACGGAACTCATTGCAGTGTTGTGGGTTTGGCTTTTTTGGTAGTGGGATGAATATTGACTCCAGCCAATCTTGGGGTATTTTACCTGTATCATAAATGCGATTGAATAAAAGGACAAATAATTCGATATTTTCTTCGCTGATTAATTTGAGCGTTTCTGGGTATATTCCGTCTGGACCTGGGCTTTTATTTGTTTTGAGATGATTAATTGCATTTATGATTTCAGATTTCAGAATTGTTGGCCCTTCGTTGTTATTTTCCAATCTTGGTTCTTCTCGTATGTCGTGAAAAAGAATTTTAATATAGTTTTCCCATTCTTTCAGTTTATCTTCCGTTGATTCTAGCAGTTTGTCATCCGTGTTCAGCATGGTGTGAAAAGTCGTTCTCTTGGTAGTCGATGTAAACTCTTTTACCTTTTTATGTAAATTAAAAAAATCGTGCCTTTGTTGCAGTTCTTCTATTTCAACGCATTTTGTTTCCAGCCATTTCTCTTTTGCTTCGGTTATTTTTTTTCGAATTATTCTATTTAGTCTTTTGTATTCTACGTCCTTGTCATTTTTTCCTTTAGATTCTCTTCGTTTGTTCATTAATTGTAAAATCTCTTCTGTCATCCATTCCTGTTTGTTATTTCTAGGTGTTACTTTTAGATGTTTTTCCGTTACATTGTTCATTTGTTCTTTAATAGTTTTCCACAGAACGTTTATGTCATCGTACTCTCTAATTCTATTGTGGTCAATATTTCCTAAATTTTTGTTTAATTCTTTATTTACTGTCTTATGTATGGTGTCGTTTTTCAATATTTGGATGTCTAATAGTTGGTGTTGAGGTTTTTGTTTCTTTATTAGTTTCCATCTTGCGCGAACTTTTGCAACAACAGGATTATGATCGGAATTGATGTCAGTTCCAGGATATGTTTTTGCACTGATGATTGCATTGTGATATCTTTTGTTGACCAATATGTAATCTATTTGGTTACGGATTACTCTGTTTTCATTGTGTTGTGGTGAAGTCCAAGTGTACAATCTGCGAGGGTGTAATTTAAACCATGTATTTGTCACTACCATGTTGTGTTGTTGGCAGAATTCGGTCATTCTCTCTCCCCTGTCGTTCCTTGCTCCAAGTCCGAAGTTTCCGATCAATCCAGAAACTTTTCCTCTACCTAACTTAGCATTAAAGTCACCTAAGATAAATGTTAGGTCTCGTTTTTTGGTCATCTTTATTAGTTTTTCTACGTCAGCATACCACGCTTCTAGCTCTTTTATGGATTTATCGGCCGTAGGGGCATAAGTTTGAATGATGTTAATATTTACTGGCTTTCCGGATAGTTGAATAAGAAGACATCGGTCCGAAAATGGCACAAAGTTTGTGACGGCATGGTTATATTTGTCTTCTAAAATTACTCCAACCCCGTTACGATGAGCCGGATCGTTATTACCCGAGTAATAGAAAGTTTTGTTCATGGTTTTAACTTTACCTGAACCTGGCCATTTAACTTCACTCAAACCCAATATCTGCAACCCTAAACGTTTCATTTCGTGACATGCATTTGCTAGTTTTCCTGTTTCGAACAGACTTCTAACGTTCCATGTTGCAATCTTAAAGTTTGTATTTAAAATATTTAGGCTATTCCTCCCGGGGATTCTTCGCACCCCTTGATCATCTAAGATCTGCCGGGGACTAGGGGCCAATTCTGTTTGTGCTTTCATTGTAGTTTTCTTGGGAAATATATACCAGAGTGGTTTCCCGTTGCCTTCTCTGGTTTGTATTTTAGCCGATCCTCTGGACACAGACGCTATTTGCAGCCGCCCACTCTGGGTCAGACGCTGCGTGCTAGTTTGATCCCTACCACTTACCAGCTCATCCGCCCGAAGCCGTTGGACAGCAAGTGGGAGATCGCTTATACCGGCAATTGCTCGGTAAATATTTTCGCCATATCTGGCTACCCTCACTTAGTTTAGCCTGCAGACCAATGCAGTTGCCCGGGGTGTGGCACGTGGAGCCATAAGTGAGAGTTAGTTGTCTTATGAGGACCAGTTAGCAAGAACCATCTCCCGTCTATGACGCTCGATGTGGTCGTTCCGATAAAAGGTGCTACCTCTATAACACAACTCTACACCCCAAAAATATGGTCTACACAGTTTAAAAGAACAGTATTTCAGAAATCTTTGAACTCTCTCTAACTTTTTGATACATGCATTTGCATAGCTTTGTTGCATACACTTTTTGGTCTATTTGCAAATTAAAAGACAAATTTATGTGAAAAAACCAAACTTAGATGAATGTGAAAAACATCCTTTTTTTATTGTAATAATTGTAATATCTATTGGAAGTAAATTGAAAAAAAATATTATTCAAACATAAATTAACAAAGTTAGGTTAGAATTGACGTGGAAGGTTGTCCGATATTGATTACTCGATTACCGCAAGGCTGAGATAATCAACAAAAAAAGAAGATGTATTTGGTGACTTTTCTAGTAACTTTCTTGGGTGTGAATCTGTCTTTTTGGTTTACTCCTCCTGGTTAAAAAACAGAGTATAATGTTAAAGTGTTGCTATAACAACTGTTTTGAATGGATAAAGTATCACTTTAACCGCAAGGGTAGATAAAGTGACACTTTAACGGCAAGAGTAGATAAAATGTTTTAACTTTTTTTATTCCATAAAATTTACAAATTCAAACACATTAAGGATTAAAAACAACTGAAATTTTACAATTAACATTATTAGAAATATCTATTTTTGGAGCATCACAACTTGTACTCGTCTGCTTAAACACTTGATTCGAGATACTGGATTGATTTTCTGGTCCGCCAAGTATAAACTTTTATACAGCAATCTTATTGCTTATTGACTCTTCAATGTAAGATTCTGCAACAGATGACGATTTCCATCCACCTAAACGTTTAACTTTTACTAGATCAGCCTCAGAATTTGCAAACATAGTAGCTGAAGAACGACGGAAAAAATGCCCCGTGTACATTTCTAATTTTGTAAGTTGCAAAAAATCTGCAATCTTCTTGGGGATATTATATATAGTGTTAATCACCACCGGTTGAGTAGTGCACTTTTGCTATCGGTAATTTACAAAAAACTTACTGTGAGGTACGTTTTTGGGACGCAAGGCAATATACTTTCTCACAATTTCCAAGAAACTCAGTCCACTTTTCTTGTCAGTAATACAAAACGACCTTTCCTGCTTGGTTTTAGTATCAGATAATGAAACGATTATCACCGATTTTCTGTCGTCCACGTTAAACACTTCTAACTTGTACAATTCATCGGGCCTAGTCGCTCCATGCACACCAAAAATAGCAATAACCTTCATCAACAAATAGACTTCATCAGGAGCTTCTGTCAGAAATTTAATAATGTCATCTGACTCCAGGATTTTGGACTTTTTAGCTTTGTATCCTCCTTTGTATCTTTTTTTTTTAATTGATAGCAGCTTTGTTTAAAACAATTAAGATAGGTATTTAATTAGCTTCATTTAAAAGAACATACCTATTTTAAAGTTTTACTGTGACAAATTTGAAAGATAGTATTTTTCAACGAGATCATCCACAAAGTTTTAAAATATGGTCCTCAACATCAACCGCGGAAGGAAGGAAATAAATAGATTATCACAACTAATCAGATTAGGGGAGCGACTACGAACTCCCCCACGCTACCAAGATGTTATTGGGTTCAGTTTTATAGTAAGATTAAAAGCGACTACCAAATGCCCCACGCTACCTAGGTACTTAGATAATATTTTTGTGAACATATATAGTTTTTATTTTACTTTATTGTATTTAAAAAGGAACCCAATTCCCAAAGAATGAGCGAAAATTTAAAATTATTTAGTAATAAAACTATAACAATATAATCGAAAAAAGGATATTTATAATTCTACGTTAACTTATATGCAATATCAAAAATTACAGTTAAACAATAACAATGTTTAATTCTAATGTCTGATTAGTGATTAAAATAAGTAAGAGTAAACACTATATTTTAGATTTTAAAAGTTAGCTGCATAATAATTGCAAACTGACTTAATGAAGTCTAATTTAGTAGATACTGTTTGGATTAACGTAATATTCATTTAGCCTATTTTCAATAAAATCAACTTTTTTTTGTCGTTTTATCTAGTTTTTTTTTTCGAATCTATGTGCAGTTCTAATTTTCACATGTACTTCTGCTTGAACATTTATCAAAATGTCTAAATTTAAATATGCCACTATGTGATGTATAAAAACATTCGTTAAATTTCGAGTGGAATGATTCACATGTGTTTGTAGTAATAAGAGACGATGAATTTGAAGCCCACATGTAAGGTGAAAATGTTGCATCTTCCGTTAAATAATTATGAAATAGGTAATCACAAAATTGCAAATCTCTGTCATCTTCTGGCATAATATTAAAAACTTCATCAGAAAAAAAGTCACCAACATCATTTGGATCTAAATAAGGAATGCCGAAAAACAATTTTAAATATTTTCCAATAACAGTTTGATTTTTATATTTCTAGGACAAACCTAAATTTTGAATTTTTCGGTACCAATTTTGTGTTAGATGAAATTTGCAATAAAAAATAATAATGTCGGGCCACACTAACTTGGCTGCATTTGAATTGCTATTTCAATATCAGAAAATATTCGCTTCGGTTTGAACTTTAAATTCAAATCTGTACATATTGTTATTAATGTATCAAAAGTACTTTTGTATGATTGCTGTGATTTATTTGTTACCAAACAAAATACTAGAGGAACATAAAAACCATTTTTGTAGCCATGTATAGTAAACATCTGACAAAAATATTTAGAGCAGTATTCAAAAGTTCTATCTACATACAAAGAATCTACATTACACAAAAAGTAAAGATTTGTCATTAAGGCCATTCCTCGCGATTCTGGGCATAACTAAATTCCAATGTAAAAGTTTATATCAAATAACGCAAAAACTATGGCAGATATTGAGATGATTCTTTTTTTATATGAAAGGTCTTAAAAAGTTCTAGTGCACTATTTGGTTGTAAATTAATAAATTGTTTAAACAATATTTTTTTTTTAAATATTTTTGGTTAAAATAAACGTAAATTTTTTTTTTTGAAATAGGGCACTACAGAATTTTACCCACTTTCCGAATCTGTTTTTATTTTTAACATAAAGTGTAACACAAAGCAGCTATTTCATATAAACTATTTAAAAAATGTTAAATTGTGCTAAATGTACTCTCTCTCTCGGTCAGTACAAGCTGTCCTTGTTGATAGTTTCTGGACTCTCGCCGACGAGTAGGTAAGAAAGTTGGAGGGTCATAAATAATGTTAAATAACATTATTAGGGCTTATTTCGACTTTTGACTAGTTTTGACAAACCAGTGTGTTTTGTTGTTTTTAAAATGGGTAGTTCGCGAAGACGTTTATGTTCCGGACGAAAAAGTCGACGACGATTGAGGAAATTTTATATAAATAAGCAGTAAGTACCTATAATTTGATTAAATTTTTATATGAATAGAAATATTTTCTGTTGTTTGTGACATTTTCCTTCTAAATGTTTATACTGTTTTTATAATAATACTATTGTTTCAGTATTTATTTATATAATTATAATTTATTATGTAGAAACAGAGTAGAATTTTGGTCAATCGGTCAGTACATTTTTTTGTATTTCAATCAGAATTATTATTTTCTTTTCTTCTTTACATGAACTCAGAGTAATACCCAAATATTTTGCAGTATTTGAATATGGAATTTGATTAATTATATTTATTGGACTATTTATTTTGAACGTTTTTGTTAGTAAAGTTTACATAATATATGAAGTTTGTTTCGTCACTTGCTTGTCCAGTCATATTAGTCCAGAGTAATAAGGATTTTCTCGTGACAATCAATAATCCAGGTAGCTGACAACTATTTTAGTTCTTGTAGACATATAAGAATAAAACCTACCTGTTTCCTGCCTAAAGTTCGGAGCCGTTTTTTAATGATTTAATGTAATGCAAGAAACGCGATTTTTTCCACTCCATTAGAAAGCTAAATACTTGACATAAAATTACAAAATTTTATTTTTTAGAATATTGACAAAGCTTCAAAATGCTGATTTTTGTAAGTTGAAAAGTCAATTTGTTGCTTTGCAAACTGCAAAATAAGTGACAATTGATATTTGTTAAAAACTTTGAATACAACAACTTTACTTTAGAGTTCCAGCGAAGGTTGGGTATTGGGATACTTAACAAACCCTCAAAATTTGGAACCGATATATTAATTAGTTTAAAAGTTATTGTATTTGTTTATCCCAGAGGTCTTTTTTTACAATAAAATAAGACAGAAAATAATAAAGATAGGGTAATGCTGTGGGCGACAAATGAAAGCAAAAGATACTATCAATATGTATTAAAAAATGATAAAAAAATGATTTATCATAATCAAAAATCCTGATGCAAAATTTTTGAAATTATGTAGTTTATAAACATTTAGAACTTTAAAAACATTGTCCTTAGAAGAAATCTTTTTTTACATTCGAAAAGCTAGTATTTTCCCCGAATTTTCAAATAAAAAAATTGACCTAGGTTAATTTGGGCCAAAGTTAGCCATGTTTTTTTGTTAATTCACAGCTAATTTGATTATAATATTTAAGGAACCTCTTTGACGCCATGATAAAGAATGGGATTTGTATTTTTTGATAAAAAATTTGCACAAATGTTGTACCTTTACGAATTTTAAAAATGTAGTTCAAATGGTGATTAGGAAGAACCTACAAATTCATGGAGTACCAATCCATACCGAACAAACAATTTCAAACTAATAAAATTTTCTATATCTCCGGTTCTACTCAATGGATTTTGATCATTCTTTTTTAATTTGTATGTAATTTCTACATACATTACAAATATGTAATTTGTTTATATATTAATTAATTAATTCATAATCTAGTTTGTTTAAACAATTAAATGTGGATAGTGAAAAATAATTTTCTTCCAAAATCTATTTTTTAACACTATTATCATTAATAATCATAGTAAAATTGCGTTTTTTGCCTTAAATTGTTAATAATTAAAAAATGGCTCGAAATTCAAGGCAGGAAACAAGTAGGTTTTCTTCCTATAGGTCTACAATAACTAAAAAATTTTCAGTGACTTGGATTATTGAGTGTTATATTCTAGTGACTTTTCTAGAATCTGCCCATGTGCTTGAATTTGATGTATAGTTGATTATGCAGCAGTAAATCAACAATATCCTTTGTAAAATGTTTGTCTTTTAAACAATACATTGCCAAAGATTTTATACGCAGATGCTAACAGAGTAATGCCTCTATAGTTCTTACAATCCAGCTGATAGCCCTTTATGCAACGCATATTATTTCATTTAGCCATCTTCTGGTACCAATTTATTCGTATGAAATGTCATCCGACGTCCATTTTTCATTGAATTCGGTTATTCCATTGTTCTTTAAGTACTTTCGAGCTCATTGAGTTTTTTATTCCTTCCATCCGTGTTTTCTACGGTAGTCCTCTCTTCTGGATTCCTGTAGTTGTTCATAGAGGTACTTGTTTCGGGAGTCTACTGTCTTTCATTCATTGGACATGTCCGTACCATTTGAGATGCCTTCATTGTATGCCATCCATGACTGTACCTTCTATTCTCATACTTTATTGCATCCATTTCAGCGACATATCTTTCTTCGATGTCTCTGTTAATCGTCTCGTTTCACAACCGTGTAAATAAAAGCATGCTTTTTACCATAGTTTCATGGGTTCTAGTGCTAGAGAGAGCATGTCAGCTGAGCCAAAACGAAAAATAATCCTCCTGATTGCTTCCACTGGAATAAACTTGATTGTTTAACTGGGCCCGGACTACCTTCTTCTAATTCTTTAAACTCCCGTTTTGAAATTAATAATAATCATTATTTTGTCTAATTACCTATTTAGTTGTCAAGACAGATACATTGTTACCTAAAGAAGTGAAAGTGGTTCAATTTAGAAATTATATCGTAAATAATAAATATTTGAAAACTAATGCATATATTCCTCCCGCGATTTGAGCTACTAATTTTATAAATCGCACCACTAATAGACGTAAATCCCTTCATTTTAATTTCATGAATGTTTTTATTCGCCACATCTCAACATTTTCCATTTCAGAATATTTATCATCAAACTGTAATATACGTTAAAAGCCAATTTGTCAGCAAAAAAACAATAACAAAAGAAAATATAAGACATAAAAAAACCAATACACTTATATCTTGTTATACATTATTTTGTTATAAAATTTTATAAAAGTTTGTCTTCGATTTAATTGTTATGAATTATTTACAGGACGATTATTTGTTACCTGTATGTACCCTTGCTAAGTTGTGAATTAATTATTCAATAAATAATATTACTCTGGTATACTCGTATTATTCTAATTACCCCATAATCGCAATGAATAGAAGACCTCCCGCTCGCTTTATTGTATACACCCAAGACTTCACAATAGGGGGTTGTAAGTAGGTAAAAATATAAAATTTAGTACCAGATGACGTTTAGAATATTCTTCGTGAATGGATTTTGTTTTCGTAAAGAAAGATATTTTTGAAATAGATAGCTCACTGAATTTTACCGTTAGGATTATCGAGGATAGGCCTTAAGACTTAATTGTGACTTAATCTTTCTAACTTTCTCAGCGATGGGGCAGCAGGTATTTGGGATTAATGGGCTCAGGTAGTTCGTGGGGCAGTTAGATAACACCGGATTTGGGGTAGGCTAGGTATTCTGACAGTGTAGACTTTTAATAGGGATTCTATAAGGGATTCTATAGGGATTCTTATAGTAAGAATAATATTCCGGTCAGCATTGCCAATATCCAAATATAAAATATAGTAGGAAATAGTAACAATGAGGTTCGGATAGACGAAGAAGTGAGAAATACAGAACAAGAAGACATATTTAAAATAAATAAAATAAAATTCAGCCAATTAAAAAAGGGCCTCGACAAACATAAGTGGTCTGTGGTCTTACATATTGCTGCAGATAGAAAATGACAACATATGAAAATTTGGTTATTGACCGGGGTGTTCATAATGGTAATAGTTGTTCTTGGCGGCATTGTTAAAAAGGAATTATCAAGAATAGTTCAAAATAAATAAATATCCAACGTATTTTTTATTATTGTAGACATTTTGCAAAACGGTCATAAAATAATAAGAGAAAAAGAAATAGATAATACAATAAACAAAAAATGTACTTTGCCTTGCATATTATCCAATTTTCTACTAGTATATATGTTGCTATAATACTTTTAGTATTATAGCAACACTAGAGACACTTCTCCTTAGTCCCTTATCCTTTGCAACGATATGTTGAAGTCACGATGTTTGTTTCCGTCTGATGTTTAATTGAATGCCGTTTTTCCTTCTAGGGATATGATCAAAGTATGTATTTCAGATTATTTCTGTTAATTTTTGTAATTAGTGTGATATTAATATTTAGTTTTTGAAGTACAGTTATTTGTACGATGTGCTGTCAATGGAATTTATTTATTTATTAATATACGTGATTACTCCCATTACAAAAAAAAATTAACTTAAATTTAAATTTAATTTAAATTTAAAAAGTGAACATGCAGTGTAAAAATCAATCTCTGTAGTTGCTTACAACCTAAGTGAAATTAAAATCTTAATTATAAATATAAATATTTTTGTTATATTAAAAATATAACAAAATATTAAATAGGTAAAGAAATAATAAATCTGTTTGTGGATCAAAGATGTGGTTTGATCCACAAACAGATTTCACAATCCTTCATACTTGTAATAAAGGCTCCTTATTAAATAATCTGGAACATTTAGAAATATTAAAATCATTAAAAAATCACACAGCAGATACACTAAATGCACAATTGGAACTGGAATACACACCAGTATACTCAGTATTAATATAAAATTTGATATAAATAATATTACCTGATCCTATTCCATTTCTTGTTTCTACAGCAAACCCATATACTTATAGAATTGTTGCCTCAAACATCAACTTATCATATTAGTTTTCCATATATTATCCATTATCATCACTCATTCAGAAGTAACTACAATATCATGGCCAAACAACATTTTATTTCCAGAATCCCATATAATCAAATGCATTTGATATATTTCTTATATTGTTTAAACCTTCTATATAAAATTTAAAATCTGGTCCCCATAGATCTAGGTTTTCTTGTTCACAGAATTTCTTTAACATATTACCAGAAACAATATTTTTCCCAAAACTACATTAAATATCAGTATTGAACTGGTATGGTACCTCAACTTATTTAACCCACAATTATTATTACATCCCATCTGGTTTCGAAATCTACTCATCTTACAAAATATTTGATTTCAAACTCAACACGTGGTTTGAGGATTTACAACACGAACATGAAAAATCATTCAGACTAGTAGTATTAATTAAATACATCTTTACTATTCATAATCATATGCAAATTTACATTGTCAAATAGAAATATTAACTTTAACCATAAACAGCTATTAATTTAAAATTTTTTAAAGTGTTACTTAAATTATTGTACAAACTCACCATTGTTCGTGTCGGTGTGGGTATATATCTGTTCATGTGACACGAAAAATTGAAATAAGAATAAATTTGCTTTACACCGGTTTAAATAGAGTACCGTTTATCTGTTGGTATAACCAGTTTCCGGTCCCAACTGTCAGATGCTAGAATTACCAACTAATTATTGAAGGCTTAATAATTCAGTCAATTTCTTGAATTCATATATTAATTTACCATCAATAATTTATCCACTTATTACTTTAGTTACATGTTAATATATCAGAACTGGAATTAAATATTAAAAATATTTATACACACCATGACAGATAACTCACACCAACAATAATTTCAAATAAATTTTGTAAATTTGTTATACATTTTGATTACAAATGTACATGTTTAATTACCAAATATTCAATGAAATTTGTTCTGTAATTTCGACTAAACTGAGTTAGTTATAATAGAGATGTATTTCAATAATTCGTATTGTTACATTTAAATTTAATTAATTAAAGATTGTTAAAGTATGCCAATATTAAACACATCAATTTACTTTTGATATCTTAATTAAAACAATTTTAGAGACATTCATTAATATCAGCATATTTCATAAAACTGGATAACTTAACTTACAGTAATGAAAAATAGAAGAAGAACTGTCACATTTTAACCTACATATGTCAAATTTACCTCTAAAATCTAATAGTTAACATAAAAAACTCATTGTCTCCAAGACTGAGATGTAGTGCAATAAAGTCCTTCCCCCCTTTTTAAATTTAATGTTTGTTTCTTTCCTTTTAAGTGTTTTCTGTGTGTTTAAATTGTCCTTAATGGTTTTAACTTTAATAATTTTATATACTTGACTTTGTAATAATTTACCATTTATGCCAATAGAAATTTATCAAAGAAATTTGATAATTACAAGTTGAAAGAATTGCACACCCACACAATTTGTACATCTAATCTTATTCATTGTCATAAAACTGTCACCTTCATAAAATAAAATCTCAATAAAATAACACACATTTCATAAATATATCTCTAATAATATAATAACTTTAAATAAGGTATAGAACATCACTTTCATCTAACAAACAATCACATTACACCTATCTCTACTTCATTGGATCAAATCTATCTCCGCAAGAACTTCCCGTTTATTGTCAAACAACTACAATAGCAGACTTAAGTTCTCCATTCAACAAAACATGATAGTTTCAACCATGTTCTACCATCCATCAATTCATAGAGTACCGGCATGTAAGTAATGTTTTATTTATTTGCTCATTTATTAATTTATTACAATTTAATAGACTATTTTATACCAATTTGTGGGTCTTACCTTGTCTGTTAAAACTTTTTATACTTTTTATTCATTTTGAAAAACCACAGACATGTAATATTGGCATAATTACTGTAATTTATATCATCTACTTTGTTTATCTTTATTAGACAACACCCTAATATGTGTTTATTATTATTTCAGCATTTATTTAACTTTGTATCGAGACCTGAAGATGCTTTGCATATTGTAGAAAGCGAAACTGGTCGTCTGGATAGTTAAATTAAAGTGATTGTGAGTAAGTTTTATTTATTATTTCTTTACCTATTTGAAATGGACTCACACAAGCAACACATTCATGATTTGAACAAAATATTAATTAAATATGAAACAAAATAAATTAAAATAAACGAAGAAGTACCGATAACTTGCTCTTTTATCTGATTTTTATGTGAAGTCAAGGGGACACCAAAATATCTCTAAATTGTTCCTATTTATAATTTTCAGTGTTCGGTCTATGATGATTGCATAATGAGAAGTCGTTTTACCCTGTCGTATTTCGGATTAACGCCGGAAAAATAATTTATGACTCTAGTTACAGCCACTCTGTTATGCTTTCCCTTTTCTACAAAAACTTTTATAATTTTATTTCAGATAAAATTGTCTCGAGGAGTGCATCAACTCATTGCGGTCGCATAACTGGATAATTTTAGTTGTTATATTTGCAAAAATAGTAAACAGTCTGCGGAGTCAAGGCTCTTCATTGATCAGACTCATCGGCCAATGACCGACGCACCCTGCCACCGAGGCCCCGCCCCCTCGTATATATATATTCAGAGAGCTCCGAGAAATCTCGCTAGTATTCAACGATCGCCGGTTTTCAATAGTGACAATGGATAACGTACAAGAAAACGATAGTACACTAAATATAAGTTTTTATCTCTAAGTGAGCGACGAATTGTGTTGAAAGTGGAAAATTATTTTACTTTAGAAAAAATCAACATGGGACCAATTACATCAGTACTGGCAGTTCAAAAAAGGGCAAGTGCAGCTTGTGGAATTTCAGAACGGACCTTGCAAAAAGTTCGCAAAATGAGTGAGGAGGAATTAAGTAAGGAAAATATAAGGATTCGTTTGCATCCGAAAACCCTCGACTTGCCACAAGGTATTAAAATCTCAATCAGAAATATCACTTATGACATGTACAAATCAAGAGAACATGTTACAAGAAAGACACTAGCTGTGTTGTGCGAGCTGTCCAATGTTGTTGGAAAAAGGTGGAAATTTATAAGAAACTATTTAAAAAACAAGAATTCCGAATTTGCCAGACAATTTGTGTTTCTTGACGAAACATGGATTTTTGCGAAAGGAAATAATACCAAATCATCCTGGCGAAATGATTCTACCAAATGCTATTCGAGTACTAGTGCGACTAATGGCAAAAGATATATTATATTGCACGTAGGAAATACGGAAGGTTTTATACCCAATGTTAGTCTTATATTTTCTTCGACAAAAAAATCCATCATTAATAAAAATTTTAGAGTCATATGAAATAGAACAAGTTATTGATGAAGTAAGACCTTTAAATATTCGTACAGATGAAGATTCAGATGAATCGAATAGCGAGTCAGATAGTGATGATACCTGTCCATAGATTAAGACGTAGATAGAAAAATTAACACAAAAGGGTACTAACCACCAAAAAAAAAAACAAAAAAAAATAAAATAAAAACCGCATGCAGGACAGAGCCGGAGGCACGCCGCACGACGCTCTTGAATGCAAGCACCAAAAAAATTAGATTAGCAAGTAAGGTAGATTAAGGACATGACTGGACGAATGACTAGGTATAAGACGACGGATGAAAGGATTCGATGCTTGCTCGCTCTCGACTGCACTTAGGGTGCAGTAAAGGGAAAGCAAGTATTGGCGCACACAACCATCATTAGATCGCCGAACAATTGCTTTGACCGGTAGTGATAAAGTCAAATGGGCTAACCTACTACTTAAATGTAAATACACGGAAATCTCCCATTGCCTGACGGGGGATACCGCGAAATAGTCGAGACCTGGCTCCAAAGACCAGGGGGCGGAGGAAAGCCGGGGCTGGTTGTACCTCAGGAAGACAACCTACCTCGGTGGGTTTGGGAAGGTGTGTGTGGGAAGTAGGAATAAGTCTTTGTTTTATATATATATATATATATATATATTTATAGATATATTTATAAAATATATAAAAATAAAAATATAATACAAAATTTTGAACACCCAGTATTAACATTGTCAAATTTTTTTATGCTTAAATAAAAATTGAGTTTAGTACACGCTGAAAAAGAATTTTTGTTTTTTCAGCATAAATATTAACCACAATATTAATTTTTGAAGTTACATGTGTAATATGAAAAATTTTTCAAAAACTTTACATATCTCAAAAACGGCTATTTTTTAGATAATGGTATCAAAATAAAAATCGATCCGGTATTTTATGTAGATTCTAAAAAAAATAACAAAAAGCACAGTTTCTATTTTAAATAAGAACCTTAATGGCGACTTCCGTTACAACCGAAAGTGCTAGAAGAATGCAAATATTTAAAAAATGAAGAATGCTTTGCATAGCCCATTATTCCAAGTTTGCAGAAACCAGTGAAGACCAGAACTTTGAAAACATTTAACCAACATGTTGCGTGAATGACCCTGTATATTTCATACTCAATGTTTATCAATTTACATTATGTACTTCAATTAATATAAAACATAATACAAAGTTATTTTATTTAAAAAATCCCTAATGTAGTAGTCTCAAATTAAGAAAACCGTACATTTTTAATTTGAGAAACGCTGACTACCTGTGGCAAATCTGAACAGACACTTTTATTACTTATGCGACAGGCTAAAACGATCCTACTATACCATAATTTGTACTGTGAAAAGGTATATAAAACAAATCAACATATCTGAGAATTCTGGAGGGAACACAAATACTAAAGAGTTAACTCGTCGGGTTTTTAATAAATTCAAGTAGAGTGTTTTTAAAATCGCTGTATAATTATCATTAATAATGCATATGTTTAATTTATTTGCACAATATCTTAAAAATTTGTTCTGCGATCTCCCCAACGTAATAGAATGAACTTGGTATTGGAGACCATACAATAGATGCATATTCCACTTTAGATACCTACAAAAGCATAATAAATATTTCTTAAAGTCAAAGCAGACAGTCTTAGAATAATTAAATAATTTTAAATCATCTGCAAACTTCGGAAAATCGCAATTTCTTAAACATTCTAATACATCGTTCACAAACATATTAAATAATAAAGGTGAACAGAGAACTTCTTGGGTACTCCTGATGTCACATAAATTATATCTGAATAACAACAACCTATTCTCACTTGTGTGTCGCCCTTTAAAAAGCTGCGTAACAAATATAAGGATTGATGACTGAATGATGACTCTGTCAAATTCCTTTGAGAAGTCAGTATAAATAGTATCCATCTGACTTTTATTCTCCAACTCGTTTAATATTTTTTGTTCAAAGAGAAAACCCATGTTGATTGTGCATTAGGCGCTCTTTACAATAAAATTTTAATTGATCGTGCAGTAGTCTGTAAAAAAATTTGGTGTAGAGGATTGGATTTCAACATAAAGTTGGAAAAATCGGCATCTTTAATGATGGCTCAAAAAGAAGAAATAAACGATTAGTTAGTGAATAAATACAGTTCTTTTGAAAATAATAAAGGAATACCATCTGGACCACTGCTTAACTTTGACTGAAATAATTTGCAATATGTTGTCCATTTGTTGCTATAACCTTACCCTAATACATACATGGTAAATCATTTGATGCTGTCTTACTATTTACAAACTGCCAAAAACCCTTAGGATTACTGCATAAATTATAATTTACTTGACTCAGATAAGAGTTATAACATTGATTTGATATATCTTTAACCGATCTTTTGAGTTTAAGTTCTGAGAAAATCACATAATTCTCTTGATTACAGGAAGCAAAATATTTTTTTTGTGCAATTTTTCTGTACACTAAATAACATTAGTTGGCTAAACCATATTGAATAACTAGAAGTTCTAAATCTTTTCAAGGGTACAAACAATGAAAATGACATTAAATATGTTGTAAAATTCTATTAGAACATCATCAACATTTGACAAATTAAAATGGTCTTTCCAAGGTATCATTGAAAGATAGTTATTGAAATCTTCATAGTCTGCGTTTACAAAATCATAATATAATTTGGTATATTCTAATGACTTATCTTGACATTCACATAAACTTATATTGTAAGTGTAACTTACGTGATGATAACTATTTTTAAAAATCGGATCTGAAGCTTTTGCTACTTGTAAATCAGAAACATTTGTAAATATTAAGTTTAAAAACACATTTCTTTCTATCAATAAAACACTGAAAACTTTTTTTAACACTTCCATAAAATTTATTTTAAATTATTACCACTACAGCTGTTTCGGCCAGAGTGCCTTTCTCAAGTGATCTGTTTTTGGTATGTGTTTACACTTTATAGTTTTTAACTGAATCAGTTGAGACGGGGAGAACTGTTTGTCAAGTTAGTCATTCAGAATTATGTCTGTATTTTTTAATTTGTTGATTTCCTTAGATTCCAATAAAGATAGCTTAAGGCCTTTATTTTGAATGTGAAGAATTTATAATTCGTCATTTAAAGAATGATTATGGTCTAGAAGGTGAAGTGTGTACGTAGAATCTGTTTTTCTATTATTGAAAGCCCTTTTATGTTCTGCTATACGTTTGATAAAAGTTCTACCACATATGTTTCTCCACTTTTAAATCTTCAACCATAGACTTCAAAATTAGTATTAGCAGTAAACCTTGCTCACAATACTTATAGGCCAATCAAGTTAGGTTTTTACTCATCACAAGTGTATAGACGGGTTTGACAGTTGAAATAAGTAGTATGAGATATTACAAAAAGACTCTCATCTAGGGATTCATGAATTTTTTAGTGGAAATATTTTTAAATAAACAATTAAAACGTCAATATCATTATTTTGCTCATAACTTATAAACTTGTCTATTTAGAGATTTAACGTCCACAGACAAGTTGTTGAGAAAAAAAAATACACAAAATGAGAATACTAAATTAAAATCGGTTAATAAACAAAAAAGTTATTGCATAATAACCAAGCAAAACCACTGTTTTTGATTATTGTTAATTACTCTTTTATTAATTAATAAAATTTATTTAAATGTATCTGAACTTAAAGACCTTATCGTGTTCGAAGTGTGTGCGAAAGATAGGCTAGATCCATCGAATAGTTTTTGCACAATTTAATTTGTTTATAAGATTTTTTGAAAAATGCACAAATTTCTAAGGCCGGTCCAGATAATTTGACTGAATGGATCTTAATAATCCGGGGCTTATTTTCTTTGTTAAGACATATATTAATATCCTATGGAAAAAAAAGTTAAAAAAAATTACGTTTATGTACACAAAATGACTTAACAATAAATAGCACTTTTTAAGCTTATAAACATTTACAATAACTCCGTACTATTTAGTTTAAATTAAATGGCAATAAAATATTCGGAAGGCTGGTTAAAAAACACAACTTAAAAAAAAAGAAAAAGGTCCTGCGACCATTAGGAGCCGAGTTAGTCCTTTTTTTTTAAATCACTGTTACGTCAATTAACAACATTAAGGGCTGAAATTAACCAATCTTTTAGAAGAAAAGTCAAAGTTTTTAACAAAATATTTAGCAAACAAAATAATTGAAAATTGATTAAACAGGAGTGTTGTAAACCAAGAGTACTTTGCGTTCCGACTCAAATGGAAGGAGCGGGGATTGCCGATTGCACTCAAGCCGCGCTCTAAAAAAAGTCGAGCACACGTCGAAAGCAGATGCTGTTAGTTTAAGTTACAACTCATTTTCCTGCGACTATACAACCGGTTTGTTGTATTGAAATATTTAGTGTTTTGTTTTATTTAATAATTGTTACAAATAATTAATGGTAAGTAAAATTCATCTGAATATTAAAAAAAAACTCAGTGTTGTGATATATATTAATATAAACACATGGTTGTACCACGTTGTCTGAATAATATACGGTTAACTTTGAATATAATATTATTTTACTATTATTATAAGTTTACGTGAAAATGAAACTTGATATTATTTATATGGAAAAATTATTAAATATTTCTATTTTTATTTTAAAACATGATATTTATTGTACTAATAAAGATTTTAAACATTTATTTCAAAAATGTGAGTACACTGCTTTAAATTGTATACGAATCTATACAATATAATGTATAATTTTTGAAAGTTAACCAATGAAATTTAAACGGATATTTAGATTTACAATTTTTTAGAAAAGATAACAAATGAATATATTAAAATATTTTCACGTTAAAATTATAAGATCGCATTTCAAATTTTATACGAAAATTAATAAATTCTTATTATTGCAGTACTTATAGAAATAGTATTATTGCAGTATAGAAACATTTAATTGTTTTTTTTTTTGGATTGGATTAGCGATACAAACTATTAAATTGGTAAGTAAGGGGCCTTTCTATGATAATAAATATTATAATTAAACGTACTCCCTTTTAGATTTTATAAAAATAAAATTGAAAAATATTCAGCGTAGAAATTTTATAAATTAAAGTCACGTAAAAAAAGTTTGATATTTCACTTATTATTTCAATTATAAAACGGTTATAGACAATTTTATAAACATTATTGATGCTTTTATTTAAGAAAAGGATAAGGGGAACTAAAAACGATTTTTCTTGATTATTTGTTTATCGATTATGCTAAAAATTGGTTTAAATATTCCTTATAATATTTAGAAGTGTGTGAAAGAGTTTTCCAAAAAATGTTCCTAAATTTGCCCTATTGAATTTTTTTTTTAATATTTTGGAAAAAAGATACTGTATCATTTGTAAAATATAATAAACTCTTTACAAAAAAAAGTGTGTAAATTAATTTTTACCTTAATTGGTACAAAATTCATTGAGAAAAATTGTTTGAAAAATTAAATGCCGACTTTTGCCCTCAGCCTCCCCTTAATTTAAATCATGACTTTAAATTCAGCTATTTCTTTATTAACTTGTATTAAATTTTTAGTGAGTGGTTATTAAAAATGGATCAAAATCTTATTTGTTGCTTGTGTGACAGCAAGATAACTTCAAACTTTCGGACTGTTAAAGAAAAAGGTATTTTAAATCTCATTGAAGCAAGTAAAAAGCGCAAAGATAAACGTTATATTCATCTGCAAACTTGTAAGGAGGTAACAGTCCACATTTCTTGCCAAACAAATTATACCAACGAAGCTCGAATAAGTACAGCATTACGTACTGCAAGGAAAAAAAATGAAACAAAATTGAGCAATGAAATCCAAATGAAGATACATTTCGATTTTAATAGATATTGTTTTTTCTGCGAAGGTGATGCCTTAGATGAGTATTCTTTAATGTACAACAAAAATCCAAATTCCTATTGAATTTCCGTATCAGAAAATGTTAAAAAAGAATTAAATGACTTACTTGAAAAAGCTAATGAACAAACTGATTCAAATGTATGGAATAGTATTCAGGTAAAAGATTTTAAAAAATCTTTTTCTCTTCAAATGGAATCTTTAAAAAACAATGGACCCACAGCCGAAGTTTGGATACAATATTTTAATACAATTCAGTTAGCTAAAAGATTTATACAGGCCGAAAGAAGTGGTAATTTTATTGAACATTTGAATTGCATCCAAGAAATGCTACCCTATTTTCATGCTAGTGGGCATAATCTTTATGCAAAAAGTGCCCATTTGTACGTACAGGACATGCTACAGCTTGAAACACAAATGGACCCTATTGAATTTGATAAATTTTCTCGAAAGGGTTACTTTTGATTGCAGTATCTGAAAAAATGGAAGAATTTTGTAATGTCAATTATACCACTTCACATCAACATGTAGATGCCAGTAGTGCTCGAATTAACAGAGATGAAACTGATTTAGAAAAATTGAATAACTATTTACAAGATCATAATCCGTTTCCAAAGACTGAAAAAATTGTATCTATAAGTACCGGAATTGTTGGAGATGATACGATCAACTGTTATAAAGCATTTGAAATTGGAAATACTGCGATGCAAAAAGTTATTGGTCTATCTTTAGACAAAGTTACTTTTCCGAGGAAACATAAAGTACTTTCTTTAACAGCAGTTAATTCAGCAATTAAAATTGGCGATAAAGTTGCGAATGTGGATCCTGCAGCTATTTTTCAAAGAGCTGCTTTGTCTGTGGAGACAAAAGATGATATGAAAAAATTTCTTAAATTTGAATTGAGTACATACCCGACGTCTCTCTTTGATGATGGAGGCTTTCGAAAAACTCAAAAATCATTGTTTTATTCAAATTTTAATAAAATGACAGATTTTACAGCGTCTCAGAATGATTCTTTTGTCGTAGATGGTGGGTTTTTATTACACAAAGTAAGATGGAATATAAAATCATCAATAAGTGAAATATTAAACGCATACATAAATTTTGTAAAAAAAAGTATACTAATGGGATAATTGTGTTCGATGGTTATTCAAATATATGCACTAAGTCAACTGAAAGATTGCGCAGACAAAATACAAATTTAGGTTTGGAGATACGATTCGATTATAATACTGTGATCAACCAAGCTCAAGATAAATTTTTAAATATCGACAACAATAAAATACGACTGATAGAGCTCCTTTGTAAAGAGTTTAATAAAAACAATTACAGCACAAAAGTCGCGCAAGATGATGCAGATTGTTTGATCGTTGAAACTGATATAATAACAAGTAATTCAAATCCAACATCAAATACGTTTATAGTTGGAGAAGATATTGATTTACTCGTTATTTTACATGAAAAAGGAAGAAATTTAAAAAATATGTTTTTATTAAAACCTGACAGGGAGAATGAAGATGATGTTATATACAGTTCTTGTTGTTTTATGATACAAGAATTGCAGGGAATCATTGGATTTCTTCATGCAATGACTGGGTGTGATACCACTTCCGCCATGTTTCAACAAGGTAAAAATAAATTAATAAAATTACTTGCTGACAGAGAAGATCTGCTAATATTAGCTTCCAAATTTTACCAACCACATACATCTGCAGAAATAATTGGACAAAGTGGAGTGCAAATAATTGCATGTTTATATGGCGCAAAAGAAAACAGTGACTTGGGTGAAATACGATTTTACCACTTCAAGAAAGCTGCTTTGAATACAAGCGTTAAGTTGGAAAAGTTGCCACCTACAAAGGCTAGTGCAGATCAGCATAGTTATAGAGTATACCTTTAAGTACAGGAATGGTTGGGCGTGAAGAAAGACCCTACAAAATGGGGATGGAAAATTGGATTTCTAGAAATCCAATTCACACACTATATATTCATCTGATCCCATGGTTCCTGAAGAATTGGCTAATTCAATCAAATGCAATTGCAAAAAAGGATGCAAAACTAAAACATGTACCTGTCGCAAAAATGGCTTCAAATGTACAGACATGTGCGGTACATGCATAGAAATTCAATGTACTAATATTTATAAAATTATTAATGTAGAAGAAAACGATACAACAGATGAACAAGAGATAATTGATGAAATGTATTTAACTGGGTTTGATGAGAATAGCGACAATGAAAATGAAATTATTTATGAAAGTTATAATACAAGTGAAATTGAAGATGAAAGTGAAGATGAATGTTTACATAGTAGTAGCAGTGACGATATAGAAATAAAGCGTAGAAAATTACAGTAAATTAAATTATTTTAAAAAATCACTACACAAAATTTCAACTTCTGTAATAACATAAAATTAATTTATTATTTCATTAATAAATTTTTAGTAAACATTATTTAAAATGTTCATTTACTTATAACATTTATTTAATATAATCATATTTGAAATAAATAAATAGAAAAATAACAATAAAAAGACGACTTAAGAAAAAGTTTGTACATTCCGTAGTCATTAGCTGCTTTGTTTTAAATAATTTTGCAATGAAAGTACGTTAAATGTTATTATTTTAACGTTGTACCCCAGTTTAAAAAAAAAGAACAAATTTGGTCCACTAGAACCCGAGATATGTCATTTTTTTCCAAGCACTCTAGTTTGAAACCGTGCGCTCGACTTTTTTGGAGAGCGCGGGTTGTGTGCAATCGGCAATCCCCACTCCTTCCATTCTAGTCGGAACGCAAAGTACTCTTCGTTTACAACACTCCTGTTTAAACAATTTTCAATTATTTTTTTTGCTAAACATTTTGTGAATAACTTTGACTTTTCTTCTAAAAGATTGGTTAATTTCAGCCCTTAATGTTGTTAATTGACGTAACAGTGATTTAAAAAAAAAAGGACTAACTCGGCTCCTAATGGTCACAGGACCTTTTTTTTAAAGTTGTGTTTTTTACCCGCCTTCCGAATATTTTATTGCCATTTAATTTAAACTAAAAAGTACGGAGTTATTGTAAATGTTTATAAACTTAAAAAGTGCTATTTATTAATAAATCATTTTCTGTACATAAACGTATTTTTTTTTAACTTTTTTTTCCACAGGATATTAATATATGTATCATCGAAGAAAATAAGCCCCGGATTATTAAGAGGCTACATCAGCGCGTCATCAAGACGGAAAACGCGTTCCAAGATTGCAGCTTTAATTTTAAATATTTTGACGAGATATTTGGCACACATATACGTGATATAGTAAATAATGGCGGTATGAAGCCCAATTTGAGAAATATGTTATTATGTGGAAATTACTCTATAACTAAATAAAATATTACAAAAACGAGTTTTTACCGCCATTAAGAAAAACAAAAAAATACACTTTCTTCAAATAAACTTTTTTATCACATGCCTAAATTTTGTGTCACATTGGAATTACTAAAATCAATGATATATAACAAGAAATCGAACTTAACTGAGTGAGTTGGAAACATAGAGAAATAGTCACCGCTATGGCGCTATCACATTTGCACTTCTACGTCTGTTTTCTGTGTGATTCTCCTATCGATATCTGTGTTCATGCCGTAGTTTATTATTTTAAAGACATTGAAATTCGTTAGTGTTTATTCATAGTAGTGTTTGTTTAAAATTAATTTATTATATTTGTGTAATAGAACTGAGTTGTCGGGCTAGTTGAAAAAAATAGAGTATTATTAATTGTGGGTTTTATAGGTAAGTCTATATTACGTAAAAATATTTCAAATTCTAATGCAAGTATATAGTCTTAGGAGGATTTTTTATTCTAGAAATATAAATATTTTTGAAAATGGGAAGAATTTCTCAAGCGAAAAATAAAGTCACGCCTTCCAAGAAAAGGTCCAGTAAAAACCGTGCTAAAAGGATTCGAAAATCGAAATTAGAGCCACCACAAATTTTAATAATGTAAGTATAAGCAATCTACTGTTGTCATAAATAAAAGGTGTGAAAAGTTGTTTCCCATGAAAATGAAATTGGTAATAAATCTGTATTTAGGTACAGAAATCCTCACTAAAGTACAAATGATAATTTTTTCAGGTAGATAGATATTCATTGGCGACAATATTTTCGAACTTATATTTTTTATTTGCCATAGGTCAGAACAATGCTATGCATCAATCTGTAGTTCATTTCTTACGGCTAAAGTGTTTTATATATATATACGTTAAAACTTATAAGTAAAGCTCGGATCGAGCGAGCAATTTTCAGGATAGTATTTTCTTTATACTTCATTTGTTTAGATGTATACATTATTAATTTAGGTGATATATTGCGACTGCTCGTGCATTCACTAAGCAAAAACCAAAGTATTCTCGACATTAAACATGTATTTGTATGTCAATGTTTAGCCGTAACAAAAGGAAATTAGATGTTTGCAGCACCCTGTTTAACTTTGTAAAATAAACATGTTCTTGCAGGAATAGTAACCGTCCAGTTTTTCAAAATATTGAAAATACCATGATGTAAGTATCTACATTATTTTAACTTTGTGGAATTTACCAGTTATATTTTTAGTGGAACTGACAGCATTCAAACTGACACGCAACCTGAGTGTGCAACTAGCAACTGGGTTGACCCCATAGTGAGTGTTGTCGACAGTGTTGATGATAGTAAAGCTTGTTTTACAAAAAATTCAAAGTTAGTATTGTTACTTTTACTATTATTTATATCAAAACAAAGTGTAACGAAACAATATTGTCTTATATTATTTTAAATTTATTTTAGTATTCTACCTGAACCTTTAAGTAGCCGAAGGATAATAGACATTGGTTATTTTTTCCAACAAATTCTTACTTCAGAAAATCATAATCTATTTAATTGCAATATCACCAATATGGAAGTAATACAAGAAATTAAAAAAGGTTTTATGTCAACTTTTACGTTAAAATGTAAAATGTGTAATGTTACACAGCAGATATATTCTGAAAATCCTCAAAATGTGACATCTGAAGATATGGACATCAATTCAGCAATTACACTGGGAACTGTGTCAACTGGAAATGGGTTTTCCACCTTACAAGAATTATCTGCTGCCATCAACATGCCTTGTATGGCAGAAAACACATTCAGTCATTACCACGACAATGTGTCAAAACTAATTAAATCCACTAATTTCAAAGTTATGCAGCAAGCTGGTCAAGAAGAAGCAAGACTAGCAACAAGTTTAGGGGAAATTGATGAAAATGGCATTCCTTATATAACCGTACTAGCTGACGGAGCTTGGTCTAAGCGATCATATAAAGTCAATTATAATGCTGCTTCTGGAGTTGTAAGTATAGTTAATGTTTTATTACTAATTTAATCAACCGTTCATATAATGTTGTAACGGAAATATTTTGCCTACCACAGGGGCCATTAATACAAGGGGATAGAAAATTGGCGGAAGAAACTAAAGGGGTTGAGATAAGGCAAGCAAAATAATCGCTACTTGTGCGAACGGACACTCAGGGTTTCGTAGGAGAGCTGGGGTCGTGGATAAGTAAAATGGGGGTTAGAATGGGGCAACTACAACAAAAAGAAATAAAGGGCTTTTGGGATAAACAGAATAAAAATAAACAAGAAAACACCTCAAGAAATTTGATTATAGGGCGCCACTTGAGGTGCCTAATTATGCCTATTACAACCACTAGTTGTAACTAGGGAAATAATTAGAAAACAAATCAAAACATATCTTTTTCAAATAAACTCAAAAAGGGTTAGCTTAAAAAAAATAAATAAAAAGTTAAGAAAATAAAATTTAACCTTTAATTATGTATACCACAAACAGTTACAAATACAAATAATACTAACAAAATACAAAAAAAAAACGACTTACAATGGCGCTTTCGGTTTACAACTCTGGGCGTTGGGGACCCTATTTGCGCGACATTTTGTAGCGGTAACTATTTAAATATTTATTATCATATTTTTAAATGGAGCTTACTTACTGAGGTTAACCTTTTTAAAAACAAAACAAATTCAAAGTTTATGGTTATGTATGTACCAAATATCCGAAGACAATAATGCTAACTGTCATATGTCAAGATTAAATTTTTAAAACTATAAGAATAATTAATATGACAGTTAACCAATCCCTAATATTTATAATTTTATTTATTACAATTTTTGTAACTTGTCATGAAAGCAATTATCGATGAAAACTGTCTATTTTTACTTTAAAAAATGTTTACGAAAAAAAAAAGAGTACCTGATATCACTGAATATTATATCTCCTTTAAAAGTTTTGGGGCTGGAACTTTACTCAAAAACACTGCAAAACAAACAAATGCTTCTCACAAGCTGCAAAATGGTCTGGAATGACCAGGGACAACAAATATACGATGAAAGCTGGGCACTGGACCATCGGACTTCGGGTTAATTAAACTGCAATCTTCAAAGCTTGGCTTTTCAAAACTTCTCAAAACACAAAGCTCTTCAAAACACAGCACGACCCAAATCGGTGATTAACTCAGACAAAAACTGACACATTACATTTGAGTATAATATTCACTTCTCCACATATAAATTTGCCGGTTCCTTGAAGAATACCACCCAAGCACTTTTCCGTCAATATCATAAACCAACCTCAAATTGTAACTACACATGCTACCAAACTTCAATACTTCTGATGAAAAAAACTAATAACAAAAAAAAACATTACGAATTTGATGAAAATTCGGACTAAACAAACGAAACCAACTGCCCTTGACAGCGGCTCCACCGATAGTGACGAAATTAAAAATTTGTTCGCTTAACTTGAAAATCAACGAACTGCTGAAATAGCAAAACCAACGAACGACGTAGATATCCTTTGAAACGCATTTACATGAAAAGAAATCGCCGCAGTAAAATAAACAACAATTAAATGGATTTATTACTCTACGACGTTAGAATGATTGAAAACACTTTTCGAAAGATACGAACTAAAAAAACAGAAAACATTCTTCGTTTTATTAAGACGATTTCATATACGAGGCGACTTTAAATATACTTCAAAGAATCAATCAAATTTAAAATGCTACAATACCCCCACGTAAGAGCGAAAACTGGACTAACAGGAAAAGTTTTTGTTTAGGGCGAACAACAATCAGGTTGGAACAACAGTAGCATTTTCTAACTACTGCAACAACACATAATGACTTCAATAACTCAAACAGAACAAAAAACAACAAACAAAAATCATAACCAAAACTACACATCATAACTGTTTATGGTTCTAACATAATAACATACAAAATAAAACTGGATGCTCGATTTGACGAATCGGCACCAGGTACAGTTCGTTGGCTCTTAAGCACAACGACACAATGGCAGATTTCTATAAAAATGGCTCTAGCCTAACCAAAACGTGGAACAGACCAGTGTTGAAGTTTCTGGAAGCGAAAAGAAAGGTGTTTCCAGCTCAACAAAGGCGGGTGGCCAACAACACAGCTTAGACAAGCTTCGCTATGGTTATCCACATAATAGATAACCAAAACAATATCAAACAATAATAACACAGTTGACTGCGACAGTCAACCAATGAATTTCCAACCACTGGTTGAAAATCAAACTACACAAACATAAGAAAACAGGATGGCCAATAGTTCCATAGAAATATCCTCCTGGATCGACACAGCGAAAAATTTCCACTTCAGGAAACTCCCTAAAGGACAAAAGAAGAAATAAATCCAAAACGCTAATACACAATCTTGGAAAAGAAAAAAGAACAGGGGCACATGGCATACAAGCCATAATCAATACACAATCAGTTCAGTCTCAAACTAAATACTTCCAAAAGAAACAAAAAAAAATCGTAACAGTCTTCCAAAGAAAACAAAAAAGTTACGACAATACTCCAAAAGAAACAAAAACATCATTACAGATCTCCAAGGGAACATAAGAAACACTATAATCTTCCAAAGGGACAAAAAAATCATTAAAGTCCGTCATCAACAATAAATCTTCCAACTGGGTACACAAATCTCAAAAACAGGGCAAGAAGGGAAAAGAAGAAGAAGAATATATATACACAAGGCAAAAACTAATGCTTATCTTCCTTAAAAGCTCAACAGGTCACCTGGCGGAAGAATCCAAAACTCATCGACCTAGCCGTTCCTCTTATGACAACTAATAAGGTCAAAGACACAGTTTGGGAAGGGAATAAAACGGCAACATCAAGAAATAAACTTCATCACTTCACGGATAATAATTGAATACAACATCTTCATACAAATCAGAAAGAAAACGTTCGCTATTCTTCAACAAAACTCGAACAGGGTCACAACAATATAAGTCTGGGGAATTCTAAGTGGGTCATTCAACGGTAGTACTAAAAATACTTCAGATCTTTCACGAACATGGTCTCACAATCGACATAAACAAAATTTTTACAATAAACGGCGGCAGGTACTTTCACCTCAGCAAATCAAAACGTCACAATGGACAATGCAAGTATTTGTACCTCCGCTTCTGCCAAATCAAAAACACTACATCACAAACTCTACAACAAGAAGGAATGCTATTGAGACTCAAATCAATAGTCTTACTTCAACACTTAGAAAGGCTTATCCTTTCTAATAATTCACGGAAAGGGGATGCTGCTACGCAGTCTTACACAACAAGAGAAATATCCAAGGAAACACAAATCCAGGTCACATGCCTGTACGTCCTACATGATATTTCAACAACACAATACTCAAATCACCAACTAATACATTTTAGACCATCAACATAACTCCACTACATCTGACCACACAAAGACACGGAAAGACACAAAACTAACAGACAGAAAAAACTTCAGAATACTTTCGCTATGTATTCTCAACAAATCGGCCTTAGCCAGGAATACACGAAGTCGTATCATCACTCTCTTCTACGTGTACACAAAAAAGAACTAGGGAGAAACACAAGACTAACTGACAAAAGAAAAATAACAATACTCCGCTTTGTCACTAACAAATCGGCCTTAGCCAAGGACAAATGGAATCGTATCATCACTTCCTCCTACTTATAACAAAGAATAGGAACAAAGAAAACACGGAGAAACACGGAAATAACAAACATAAGGCAAGTAACAATACTTCGCTTTGTCAATAACAAATCGGCCTTAGCCATGGACAAACGAAATCGTATTATTACTTCCTCCTACTTATAAAACAAAAGACAACAAGGGAAAAACAATGGACAAACGTGGACTGTAACAGAAAACATTTTCTTTTTCCGGGCTTAAAAACATTTCACACATTGCCTGGACTATTTAACTTTAAAGATACGAAAAAATTTGACCTATATTTTTCGTACAACAGCTGATTTCTGAAACGCAAAGACTCAATAAGAAGACGAAATAGATCATTTATAAACACTTAAAGAAAGGACAGCGTCTACATACGAAATAAATTATTTCGTTAACGTACACAAAATTCTTTTCTCAGACATGGGATGATACTTAAGACGAACAAGAATAAACAAACTTGATATCGTTCACATTTTAAAAATGCCGACAATAAGGAATGACATCATTCCAAATACGTATTTTTTAATTCACAAGGAAATAGACGAAAATTATTTCTACATAATTTTACGAAAACTGGACACAACAGAAAATGGAAATCGTAGCAGTTAACTTGGGACAGGAATAGACTTGATTTAACGAAAAACTGGATAAAAGCAAGTCACAATATAACTGAAAATACCGTTCGAAACAAACTCAACGAACTTCACATACAGGGCGGGACAAAAATACTAAAACAATGTTTGGGTGAAAGCAAATACAAAACAACAGATTCGATAAACTTCAGATACAGGGTGATACAAAAATACTAACAATATCGAAAACTTGACTTTTCAATGAGCTTCACAAAATAACAGAAAATAAAAAACCTTGCTCTTGTTCTGAAAACTTAATGAGACTGCTCCTAGGCAAAACTAAACAGCACCTCCGATCACGAGTATAACACTTGTCATCATTCAGATACAAGACAGGAAACATAAAAGGGGACTCAGGGGAACACAATCTCCTATTAACCCGTGGCATTTCATACGCCGTCAAAGAGGGTTAATTAGGGAACAACAGGGGGACACAGGGGACTACTTCTCATATTCACAATCTCCTACTAGCCCGTGGCATAACACAAACGCCGTCAGAGAGGGCCTAGAGGAAACAATGAAATGGTTTAGGACAAGGGACAAACAACAAAACACAGCTATACTCATAAGCTCATAGAAAAGTCACTCAAACAATAAACACATTTACTCAAAATGACCGGACAAAACAAAATTACAAAAACCGATTTTTCTGTAAGAAATGTCAATTCAAACAAAAATAAATGGCACAATAACGGTACACTTAATTTGTTACTGTAAATAACTTAAAATTCAATATTCAACTTCAAAATATTTGCTTTCATTTACCAATACACATAAAATACATATAGAAAAATTTCTACAGTACATGAAATAAACGAAACAACATTACATATGTCAATATACAACAAATACATCTGTTGATATACAACAATACATATGTTAATACAAATACCATACAAAGAAAAAAACAACAATACATATGTTGATACAAATTACATAAACAAACTGTTTGTGGGACACCGGGGCACTACTCGGAAGGCAGGGTTTCATAAAAATGGCAGAAAATTATGGCAGAAAAACTGAAAAAGATATGTTGCTTCTGGAAAAGGGACAAAAATCTAAAAAAAACGCCAGCCACGTTGGGGGCCATTTTTGTAACGATAAGATACAAAAATGGCGAAAATCTAATACAGGCCACACACGTTGGGCGACATTTTTGTAACGGAAATATTTTGCCTACCACAGGGGCCATTAATACAAGGGGATAGAAAATTGGCGGAAGAAACTAAAGGGGTTGAGATAAGGCAAGCAAAATAATCGCTACTTGTGCGAACGGACACTCAGGGTTTCGTAGGAGAGCTGGGGTCGTGGATAAGTAAAATGGGGTTAGAATGGGGCAACTACAACAAAAAGAAATAAAGGGCTTTTGGGATAAACAGAATAAAAATAAACAAGAAAACACCTCAAGAAATTTGATTATAGGGCGCCACTTGAGGTGCCTAATTATGCCTATTACAACCACTAGTTGTAACTAGGGAAATAATTAGAAAACAAATCAAAACATATCTTTTTCAAATAAACTCAAAAAGGGTTAGCTTAAAAAAAATAAATAAAAAGTTAAGAAAATAAAATTTAACCTTTAATTATGTATACCACAAACAGTTACAAATACAAATAATACTAACAAAATACAAAAAAAAACGACTTACAATGGCGCTTTCGGTTTACAACTCTGGGCGTTGGGGACCCTATTTGCGCGACATTTTGTAGCGGTAACTATTTAAATATTTATTATCATATTTTTAAATGGAGCTTACTTACTGAGGTTAACCTTTTTAAAAACAAAACAAATTCAAAGTTTATGGTTATGTATGTACCAAATATCCGAAGACAATAATGCTAACTGTCATATGTCAAGATTAAATTTTTAAAACTATAAGAATAATTAATATGACAGTTAACCAATCCCTAATATTTATAATTTTATTTATTACAATTTTTGTAACTTGTCATGAAAGCAATTATCGATGAAAACTGTCTATTTTTACTTTAAAAAATGTTTACGAAAAAAAAAGAGTACCTGATATCACTGAATATTATATCTCCTTTAAAAGTTTTGGGGCTGGAACTTTACTCAAAAACACTGCAAAACAAACAAATGCTTCTCACAAGCTGCAAAATGGTCTGGAATGACCAGGGACAACAAATATACGATGAAAGCTGGGCACTGGACCATCGGACTTCGGGTTAATTAAACTGCAATCTTCAAAGCTTGGCTTTTCAAAACTTCTCAAAACACAAAGCTCTTCAAAACACAGCACGACCCAAATCGGTGATTAACTCAGACAAAAACTGACACATTACATTTGAGTATAATATTCACTTCTCCACATATAAATTTGCCGGTTCCTTGAAGAATACCACCCAAGCACTTTTCCGTCAATATCATAAACCAACCTCAAATTGTAACTACACATGCTACCAAACTTCAATACTTCTGATGAAAAAAACTAATAACAAAAAAAACATTACGAATTTGATGAAAATTCGGACTAAACAAACGAAACCAACTGCCCTTGACAGCGGCTCCACCGATAGTGACGAAATTAAAAATTTGTTCGCTTAACTTGAAAATCAACGAACTGCTGAAATAGCAAAACCAACGAACGACGTAGATATCCTTTGAAACGCATTTACATGAAAAGAAATCGCCGCAGTAAAATAAACAACAATTAAATGGATTTATTACTCTACGACGTTAGAATGATTGAAAACACTTTTCGAAAGATACGAACTAAAAAACAGAAAACATTCTTCGTTTTATTAAGACGATTTCATATACGAGGCGACTTTAAATATACTTCAAAGAATCAATCAAATTTAAAATGCTACAATGTACATAATCAGCAATAGGAGTACAATTTGTTACTAGTATTTTTTATACTCTTCTAGGCTTGCATCATTGGATATCGCACTGGTAAACTTTTGTATTTAGGAGTACGGAACAAATACTGCAGTTTTTGTGAATTTCACGTAAATAAAAATAATACAGTACCTACACACAACTGTGTTAAAAATTGGACTGGAACATCCAATGCAATGGAAGCAGATATTATCATAGAAGGGTTTAAACAAAGTTTAGAAACGCATGGACTAAAATATACAACCTTGGTTGGCGATGGTGATAGTTCAGTTTACAGCAAATTATTACGGACAAAACCGTATGGCCCTCAAACAATAATTCAAAAGGTTGAATGCCGTAATCATCTGTTGAGGAATTTTTCGTCAAATCTTCGGGATATACCTAGTAAGCTAATGTTAAATTTAAATTTAATTAAAATTAATTTTATATATTTTATTCCATAAGCTGTAGAGAAGGTTTTTGTATGTTCTCTATACCAATAACGGTGATTCCATTTTCTTTTAGAAAGAAAAAGGAGTTCGTCAACTAATATGGAAGTACCAGTGGCTTTGCGAAAAGAAGTTGAAATTAATGCTAAGCGCTTAAGATTTTCTGTCAGTAAAGCGCTTCAATTTAGGCTATCAGAAAAGCATGATTATCAAACTACTATTTCCAAATTACATCAAGATATATTAAATATCCCGTCACATGTCTTTGGCGAGCATGAAAGATGTCTTGAAATCAAGTATTTCGGCTGTGTCAAAAAGCCACATAATATTAATTTTGTGCCGGCAATGAAAGAATGTGGTTTGTACAGAGATGTAGAAATTTGTATGAACAGATTAATTCTTAATTTGGATAGTTTAGTCAGCAACATGGATAATAATTTGGCTGAACACTACAATTCTATAGTATCTAAATTTGTTGGGGGTAAAAGGGTAAATTTTTCAAAGAGGGGATCATATCAGACGAGGTGTGAAGCTGCTGCAATTTCGTATAATGTTGGGCCGGACTATTACTCCATAATTACGGAAACTCCCTTGAGCGAACGGCGAAATATTTTTACAAATAAACATATACAAAAAATGAATTCACGAAGAAAACGTTCCGCTAAACTAAATAGTGATAGAAAAGCTCGTCGTCAAATGTTGCGTAATAAAAAAAAAGCCGAAACGGTTGCTTCCGCTGACGGAGACTATGGAGCTACAATTCAGTCTCAACCCGATATGGACTCTGATGAATACGAGGCGAAAGAAAAAATATTTCTAAGTAATTTAAAAAAAAAACAAAAGAACAAATAATGGATATAGAGAAAACAACCCGAGGTCAGTGTTTTTCAGTTCAGTGGCTTGAAGAGAGACAGAAAAGAATTACTGCATCACATTTTGGCAAAATTTGCAAATTAAAATCTACCACTTCTAGGTCAAGAACAGTCTGCAGTTTGTTATATTCTAAATTTAAAGGTAACGAAAATACTAAATATGGACAAATACATGAGTCTTTTGCAATAGAAGCATTTGAAACCAAGATGAATTGTAAAATAATTAAATGTGGACTATTTATTGATGAAGAACATTGTTTTCTTGGAGCAAGTCCAGACGGGTTAGTGGGTGATGATGCTTTAATTGAGATTAAATGTCCCCCTTCTATTAAATCTATGACTCCTGAAGCAGCTGTAGAGAAAAAAAAACTACCTTATCTTCAAGTCAACAAAAACACTAATAAAATTGAATTAAAACGCAATCATGACTACTATTACCAGATTCAGGGTCAGTTGCATATCGTAAAAAGAGAAAAATGTTATTTTGTGGTTTGGACGCCACAGGGAAATATAATTGAAGAAATTCCGAGGGATCAACAATTTTGGACAACAAAAATATTTCCAAAAGTAAAGGAGTTTTATGTAAATAATATGTTGCCAGAACTAGTAGATCCAAGACAATCGCGCGGCTTACCTATTAGAGAAGGATAATTATTCCACAAATATACACGGTCTAGGATCTTTAGCAGTAATGTTTTTGTAGAACCATAAATTTGAACGTACGTGAGTTTCATGTTTACGTCAGAAAATATAATTTTTAATCATTCTATTGTAGAAAAACTATACGTGATAGAAGTCCCTATGAACAACCATCCTCCACATATCTCGATTTAAACTAATTGCTGCACTGTATTTCAAATTAACGAATATTTTCAAAACTTTGCGGCAAACATGGACATAATAGAAGTCACAACTGTTATCGTATTCAAGTAAAAAGTAAGAATATTTAACTAAATTCTAAATGTATGCAGTGCAATGGTGGATTCTAAATGGGATATTTTTGTGAAGAAAGAATAAAATTAGTGCAGCTATACTATGAAAATAATCAGTGACCTAAGGCTGCGGCAAATCCAGAAAAAACGTAAGTCACCAATACATAAACTGAAAAAGTTTAAAAGAAAAAAGTTTGAAGCTTTAGTTGACGTTAATAACACAAAGCATGAAGTAGACCGTCGAGTTCGAAATGAAGCACTTGAAGTGGCGGTATTGGGTCATTGACAAATGGATAATCGACAGTCTATCAGACAACTATCTCGTGCATCTGGTCTATGAGCATCTAGTGTTTATCGAATTATAAAATACTATAAATTTTACCCTTATAAAATACGATTATTTCATCAATTAAACGAAGATGATCCTGATCATCGACGTCAAATTTGTGAAGAATTTAGTGAAATCATAAAAATAACCAACATCGATTGTAGTGTTTTCCGACGAGTGTACTTTAGTTAAATGGTGAAGACAATAGACATAATTGTTGTTATTTGAGTAACAGTAATCCTCATTTATTCATTGAGACACATACACAAACACCTCATAAACAACTTATTTAAATTTGTTCGAAGACGTTATTGATCCGCTGCTCACTGACACATTGGAATCTGATGATAATCTTTTGATTATCATTAGTGATATACGCGTAAGACAATTTTTCAATCAACGTTTTCCAGGGTGTTGGATTGGCAGAAGGCGTCCAATAGGGTAGTCGGCCAGATCACCGGATCTTTTGCCTTTTACCTAATATCAAAAATATATGCCACTCCGTCTATAGATCTTGCCGAGTTCCGACAAAGAATTATGACAGAATGCCGATTATTCAGACCGGAGGTATTTGCAAATGTACGAAGGGGCTTTAAAAATATACGTAGTATGGAGGTCACAGGAGGTCATTTCGAACATTAAATTGCGTAATTTGATGAAATTTTATGTTTTTTGTTGTTACTTATTTTTAACCAATAAATTAGCAAAAATATCTTCAGTTATTTCGTAAATTATTTAATTTTGAAAAACTCTTGGTTTCTGAGTTTCTGTGAGGGCCAAATTTTTGTTGAAACACCCTATATATATTATTATTAAATTTATGATAGGTACTTACTAATTATTAAGCTAAGATGTTTTATACTAATTTTTGTAAAAAAGGTTTGTTAAAATTTATATGCGTATGTTTATGATTTTTTATATAATAAATAAATAATAAAATATTTTCATAAAATCTTTATTCTTTTTGTGCGTGTCTTTATGCTTTTAAATCCGATCCGAACTCTAATTATCACAATATTGGGTCTTCGCCTTTGATAATGTCACGTACTGCCGACGCACTGTTGCCAAATATTCGCAGAACTTTTGAAAGACGGTGCGGCCACGATTTCTCGAATTAATATTGATGACGCGCTGATGTAGCCTCATCCATTCAGTCAAATTATCTGGACCGCCCTTAGAAATTTGTGCATTTTTCAAAAAATCTTATAAACAAATTAAATTGTGCAAAAACTATTTGACGGATCTAGCCTATCTTTCGCACACGCTTTGAACACGATGAGATCTTTAAGTTCAGATACATTTAAATAAATTTTATTGATTACTAAAAGAGTTATTAACAATAATCAAAAACAGCCGTTTTGCTTGGTTATTATGCAATAACTTTTTTGTTTATTAACCGATTTTAATTTAGTATATCTCATTTTGTGTATTTTTTCTTTCTCAACAACTCGTCTGTGGACGTCAAAACTCTAATTAGACAAGTTTATAAGTTATGAGCAAAATAATGATATTGACGTCTTAATTGTTTATTTAAAAATAGTTCCAATAAAAAATTCATGAATCCCTTTATAGATGAGAGTCTTTTTGTAATATCTCATACTATCGATTTCAACTGTCAAACCCGTCTATACACTTGTGACGAAAAAACGCTTATTTTCTACTAACTTGACTCGTCTATTACAGAAATATTTTAGTTTCCTAGAATTTCCTGCTAATTGAAGACATCTTACTTCTATAGCTGTTACAGTGGCGCAATTATTATGTAAAGCCCTCTTACACCCATCATACTTAAAATAAGTCTTATCTTCTGCCGCATCTTTCTTGCATATTAAGCGTTGGCCCATATTTGAATATTCAAGAGAATGTCAACCATAAACCCTTTAATGAAGATAGTAAGTCATGTCACTGGTAGATAGTAATTACTTATCTATCACTATCAATTTGACCTAATTGAGTTTTTGTTTGAAAGAGAAAAACTAAAGATATAAACCTCTCATTGCAGCTATTGCAGTTTAGAAACTAATTGTTTTATCAAAAAAGAAAGATGATCTTCATATACCTTGTATTAATTATGCATCTTGATACAACTTTATAAGTTAATTTTTCAACACTTTTGATGTTAGTGACCTAGCCATTGTTAGTCGTCGGCTTATTTATTCTTCACAATCACTTTTCCACTCGTTCGTATCCCGCTATGTTTGTTACTTCTGCTTTTTCTAGCTCTAAAATATTTTGTAAATTATTTCGCTGTTTTTTACATACGTTTAGATTTAAAAAATGTATAACCGGAAAAAGCTGTTAAACTATTTGTAGACTTCCTTGATTTAATGATACGATGTTGATAAACATGTGACGTATATATATATATATATATATATATATATATATATATATATATATATATATATATATATATGTATATATATATATATATATATATATATATATATATATAATATATATATATGTATATATACACAATGTGAGTGAGATTAAAATCTTACTGTAAATAAGTATATCGGTCAAGGAGAAATAAAAAATGAAAAAACTATTTTAATCTTTTAATAGAAAACGTTTCGTGCAGTATTTCTACACTTCTTCAGTTCTAATGATTTTAAAGTCATATATAGATGTCAAACAATATCAAATGCATATGTTGAGATGTTATAAAATACATGTTTTACAATACAAATACAAATACAATTACAGTACTTGTTTTTATTGAGCTCAGTGAACAATTTGAAAAAAAAAACTATTTTTATTGAAAAAAGCATGGAAGTTAACATTATTGTTTGATATACCAAAGTAATTAAAAGAAAAAAAAGGAACTATTTTTGATAGATAAGGATCTACTATTCCGAAAAGCAAAACAAAAAATAAAATGGCCTTGGAAATCAGTGTCTGTATAAAAAATTAACTGATGACAAAATTACTTATTTACAGAACAGAATAGAAAAGTCAATTTGTTTAAAATCTAATTATAAGAGGGTTGGTAATAAAATGTAACGATGACCATTGCTCGGGAACCTAGAATTAGTGAATATAAATGAATTATAATGTGATATGAATTTGTTAAACTCACCATGTGGTTCCTTTTGGAAGGGATTTTACATCGAAGTGTGATGTATGAAGATTGCTAAAGTTCTCGTTGAAATGAATATAGGGATATTGTTATATTTTTTATAGTTCTAATTTATTGTCTTTATTCTAATTTATTAAAACTCACGATAATTTATCAAAAGTCTTTATTTCCTACTAATTTATTTTACACTTAAATAATTTACGTTCCTTACATTTTAACGCGAGATCGCGATCTTGTTTTTAACTAACTGCTCAATGAAAATCTTCCGTTATTTATTTGAAACCAGCTGGTAAATAGAATGTTGTCGAAAATACGATGCCGTTCTCGACGTAGATACAGCGGCAATGATCTAAAAACTGGTATCGGTGCGATTCCAGAAAGCTCTTATTTGTTGTTTTTATAGCGAAGGGAAACCCATCGTGTGGAAGGTAGATTTTGACCTAGAAATTACGAGAATCAAGAAAAAGAATTAGTCATAAAATATTTACAGTGTTATACGCCATAACATATTATCATAACATTGGCCCCCTCTTAAAAGATGGTTCCTCCTGGAACCTTGTCGGAACTGGAACTGGAACGAAATGCTGGTATCGGCAACTGGACCCTCTTTTACAACTTCCAGTCGTATAAAAATGACAAGGGACGGTTTTCTCTCCGCACCAGTAACTATGCGGATTGCAACAGACTAACACCTGGACTTCGGTGTCTTTAAAGATCTCCTCCACCATATTTCGGATAACCCTCCAATCTAATTGGCGGCACTCCAACTTTGGCATGGCTAACTTTTGCACGTCGGACTCTAGTACGTGCTCTCTCAATTGAAGTAAGGCTTCCCATACATATCGGTAGGTAGGTTGGTCAAGGGCAGTGTCTTTTGTTACCAGGTAGAAAAGGTAACGTGATTCATCTTGAAGTTTCAAGGCTTTTCCAGGAGCTGGCACTTGGCATTGAGGTTCTGCAACTCGACCGAACTTCCTTCGAAAGACGGATGCCAACCCTGGTGCGTCTTTGATACTGGCCGGGATGGTAAGGGCCAGTGAGTAGTCATCGGGAAGCGCGAGTAGATCTTGCCTTTCTTCAGTGGTAACACCATGTCTTGTTTTACCGGTACCTCCATAGGCACCCATGAATTCCTCAAACGTGAGGTCAGACACATCTTGGACTTGGTTTACTTCCACTTCTTCATCTACGTCGTGGTCACCTTCGAAAGACGCCAGCCGGTTATGGTGTACTATTAACGGCTTTTCCCTCGGAATCTTGCTAATTCGGTAAATGACATCATTGATCTTTTCCATAATGAGGTATGGACCTTCCCAAAACTGCTGCAACTTGGGAGAACAACCTTTTCGCTTTTTGGGATTATAAAGCCAAACTTTGTCGTTCTTCTTAAAACACCCCATTTCGGCTTGCGTATCGTACCGTTTCTTTATTCGGTCACTAGCGATCTGGAGATGGGAACGGACCAACTCGTGTACATCGTCCATTCTTCTTCGTAATTCGATCACATAATCTTCACCTGCTACATCTTCTCCAGGTCGACACTCAAACTCTAGATCACAAGGTAGTCGCATCTCGCGTCCGAATAGGACTCTGGCTGGTGTCTGGCCTGTCGATTTGTTAACAGCAGATCTGTAGGCCATTGTAAAGAACGGAAGATATTGGTCCCAGACTCACTGTTGATCGGACACCATCTTTGTCAAATACTTGCCAACTGTTCTATTCATTCGTTCTACCATACCATCCGATTGCGGATGATAAGCCGTAGTTCTTGTTTTCTTCATACCTAGTCTATCACATATTCCTTGGAATATATCGTTTTCGAAGTTCATGCGTTGGTCACTATGGATCTCCAAAGGCACTCCAAATCGGCTGATATATTCTTGGATCAACTTATCTGCAACGGTGGCGGCCTTCTGGTCTAGAAGTTCGTAAATATCGACCCACTTAGTAAAGTAATCCATTACTACCAACATGTACTTGCCTTCATTATCACTTTCTGGAAATGGCCCAGCAATGTCCAAAGCTATTCTTTCAACCGGATTCCAACATTATATTATCTCATAGGAGCTCTCCTTTTTCGATAAGGCCCGTAGCACAAATAGTACATTGCTTACACCAGTCTTTTACATCGCCGGAACTGTTCATCCAATAAAACCGTTCCCGAATTCGCTCAAGGGTCTTCTTCACACCAAAATGCTCTCCTTATGGACTGTCGTATAACTGACGAAGTACTTCGGCTATTCTGCTCTTTGGGATCATCAACTGTCTTCTCTTCTCTGAACCCTCATAATTTTCCAGGACTCGTTTAAGCAATCTACCATGATAAATGAGTCCCACTGGGCCCAATACGTCTTAACTACTGAGAATAGGTTTGATATTTCTTGCCAAGGTGGTCGACGGTTCTCCTCTTTCCATTTTCGGATTTTCTGTATAACTGGATCTCTCTCTTGTTCTTCCCTGATCTTGGTAGGCGTCCAGTCGTCGTTGATCACCGTCGTTCTTAGCACTGCTGCTTCCTTGAATTCCGTTTTGTTGCAGTGGGAACACTCTGCTGGGCATGGCCTTCTGGAAAGAGAATCAGCGTTTCGGTGGCTAACTCCGGCCCGGTGCTCAATCTTGAAATCGTATTCTTGGAGTCGTTCGATCCACCTGGCTATCTGACCCTCTGGATTCTTAAACTGCATCAACCACTTAAGGGCGGTATGGTCGGTTCGGATTAAAAACTGCCTTCCATAAAGGTATTGATAAAAGTGCTCTACTGATTTCACTACTACCAGAAGTTCTCTTCTCGTGACGCAATAATTCCGCTCAGGTTTTGAGAGAACTTTACTAAAATATCCAAGGACTCTTTCCTGTCCTCCTTGAATCTGAGACAGCACTCCTCCAATTCCCACATTACTTGCATCTGTATCTAAGATGAACTCTACTTCTGGCAGTGGATACCCTAAAATTGGTGCTGTGATTAAATGATTTTTTAAGGTCTCAAAGGCATTTTGGCAGTCTACATCCCAGCGGCATTCTCTTACTTCCTCTGTAAGTCGCGTTAATGGTTTAGCGATTTCTGTAAATTTCTTAATAAACCTCCGGTAATAAGTACATAGTCCAAGAAAACTTCTCACTTGATGTTTGTCAGTTGGTTTTGGCCATTCCTTAATGGAATCAATTTTTCCCTTATCCACGGCCACTTCTTCTTTACTGACTATATGACCCAGATAATTGACTTTACCTTGAAATAGCTGGCACTTCTTGGGGTTTAACATCAATTGGGCAGCTTTAAGTCGATTAAAAACGTTTTATAAATTCCTCAAATGATCTTCGAGTGTCTCCCCTAAGACGATTATGTCATCTAGATAAATTAGGCATATTTTCCAAAGCAGAGACAGAATCGGTCAGAACATTACCATCGATGACTTTAACTTTGAGCGCGTCAGAGAATTCAAGTATCTTGGAACAACAATAACTGAAGACAATAACAGATCACAAGAAATAAACAACAGGATTCAGACCGGCAACAGATGTATTTTTGCCCTCCAAAACCTTATAAAATCAAAACAACTAACACGACGTACGAAGATACAGGTCTATAAAATAATCATACGACCCGTTGTGATGTATGGAAGCGAACCGTGGACGATAACAAAGGCAAATGAAGAGAGCCTACGTGTTTGGGAAAGAAAAATCCTAAGGAAGATCTTTGGTCCGGTGCTTGATGAAGCATCAGGACAATATAGGATAAGAACTAATAAAGAGCTTGAAGAACTTTACCCAGACGCCAACATCATAAAAGAAATAAAGTCCAGAAGACTCCAATGGGCAGGACACCTCAGAAGACATTCTGACGAACGAACAGTAAGACTGGTGTGGGAGGAAGTCCCAACTGGAAGGAGACCACGCGGACGCCCTCGTCTCCGGTGGCGAGATAATATAGCAGGAGACCTAAGCACTATGGGCGTGGAGAATTGGATGGAGGTTGCTCAAGACAGAAAATAGTGTTGACATGTTGTCAAGTCGGCTAAAACCCACGAAGGGTTGTAACGCCACGGAGTAAGTAAGTAAGTAACTATTTTCCAAGATAACCCTCTCAACACATTTTCCATAAGCCTCTTAAATGTCGAAGGATCATTACAGAGTACAAATGGCATAACATTGAATTGCCATAATCCCGATCCTGTGGTGAAGGCTGTCTTTTCTTTATCTACGGGGTTCATTTCTAGCTGCCAGTATCCAGATTTCAAATACAAAGTAGAAAATAATTTACTTCCAGCCAATGTGTCATCGATCCGAGGCAGAGGATAACTATCTTTCTTGGTAACGTTGTTCAGCAAACGGTAATCCACACAGAACCTCGTTGTTCCGTCTTTCTTCGTAACCAGGACCACCGGAGAGACCCATGGGCTTGTAGAAGGTTCTATTACCCGGTATTTCTTCATTTCCTAAACAATCGTTTCAGCTTCCTCTCTTTTCGCCTGTGGTAATCATCGAGCTGTTTGACGAATTGGCTTAGCATTACCAGTATCAATTTTATGCTTAACAACGGTAGTTCTTCCCGTCTTTCCTTCTTTCGGTACGAAAATATCACGATACTGCCGAAGAAATTCCCTTAATTTCCTTTTCTCAATCTGATTCAGAGACTGTCCAGCAAGTGTAACCATTTGGTCGAATTTGTCGTTGGAATTATCAGACGTTGTCGTCTGACGGATTATGGATATCACAGGTACACAAGTTCCTACTTTTGTCTCTTTTTTGATGGTCACTGGGTAGTCATTGACATTGATAAGTCTCACAGGAATTTCTTTAGCCGAAGTCACCTATTCCTTTCCAATTATGATTCCACAGCCAGCTTCGTCGTCATGGTTCCAAGGCTCCATCATAACAGGTGTCCCTTCGTCCACAATTCCCTGTAGGTGCGCTACTATTATCGTTTCACTTCTCGCAGGCACGACTGTATCTTCTTTAACGGCTGCTTGCATAGTGTTGTCATCATGTGGATGGAGAAATACCTCCTCGTTAATAACTCTGATTACCTTATTCTTAAAATCCAATTAGAATCCATGCGTATTCATTACGTCTATTCCTAATATAACATCCTCTTCGATGTCAGCAACTATAACAGTATGGACGAACTTTTCTGCTCCAATTCCTAATTGTATCTGGATTTCTCCGTGAATGTTGACAGTTTCTTACGGCTGTTCATAACTGTCGGGCGTATAATGGTTCTGGTCACTCCAGTATCCACCCACAACGTATGCTTTTTACCATTTATTTCTCCATCTACATATACACTATCTTCACGACATTTCAAGGAAGCTATTAGTATGAGGAATTGGTATTGGAAAAGTTCTGGGTCGAAGCTGCTCCCCTAAGGCCGACCCGTTCTGGTTTTGTCTTCGGTCTTATGGTCTTCGTTTTCTCGTGTGTCATGCTTTTCACCATATTAAGGAGCTGGTCAAGTTTATCTTCATATTCTTTCTCTTTTACAGTAATAACTTTACTGTACCCACCAGAGGCCTGCGTAGCTGACTTGTATTCGAGGGCGGCGGATAAGACATCAACCAACGTCTTGTGACGGGCTAATCGTAATGTTCTCTGCATTTCAAGATCACGAAGACCATCAATAAACGTTTGAACGGCCAACTTTTCCATCATGTCTTCGGGAGCTGTTTGATAAGCATATCGTACTAATCTGGCAATATCTACCTCATATTCTTGAAGAAAAATATCTACCTCATCTTTCTTTTGTCTTCGATTTTTAAGCTGCCACTGATATACATGCTCCAAGTGTTCGTGGCCATATCGCATATTTATCCTCTTCTTGAGTTGTTCGAAATCATCCGTCTCCTCTACGGCTATGGTCTGGAGCACATTTAAGGCATCTCCTCGAAGAGCGATAGTCAGGTTTACAGCCTTTTCTTTTTCAGACCATCCATTCGCTCTTGCAGCTGATTCGAACTGTTTCATGTAGTTGTTCCATGACGATTTTCCGTCGAAAGTTGGGACTTTGACATGAACAGAACCTCCACTTCCTTCAAATTTCGGCCGTGTTTCTAACTTATATTTCGTCTCGTCTTCTTTTGTCTCTGCTATAATTGGATTGTTTTCTCTGTCTGCTGTCCCTGATTCCTTCATCTTCCTTTCCATTTCTTTTATCTTCTCTTCGAAGGCCAACATATCGGCAGCAACTTGGTACTTTAACGAAGACACTCTATCATCGAAGGCAGACATCTCCGAAGTGACTTTAGAGATTTCCAAGGAGATATTAGCAGAAACTTTGCTTTGTAGAGAAGAAATCTCGTTAGAAACTTTGTCTTCTAAGGAAGCGATGTCGCCGGAGACTTTGTTCTCTAATGATGCGATATTACAGGAAACTTTGGCTACATCACCAGAGACTTTGGCTACATCACCAGAGACTTTGGCTACATCGGAAGAAACTTTCGAAATCGACGAGATGACAGCAACATGCTTGTCTTCAAATATATAAGTTTCCGGATCTAAACCTTCTTCTTTTAAAGCGTTTTTTGTCGTTGGAATAACTCAGCCTTTTTTCCGGTAGAAGCTAATTCTCTGTATTCAAGATGTCTTCTTAAATCCGTAACTGTGAGCTCGTAAATCGTAGAAATGTTCAACAAATTTATTTAAAATACCGCTTTTTATTTAAAGTATTTCACTTCTGCACCACTTGTTATATTTTTTATAGTTCTAATTTATTGTCTTTATTCTAATTTATTAAAACTCACGATAATTTATCAGAAATCCTTATTTCCTACTAATTTATTTTACACTTAAATAATTTATACGTTCGTTACATTTTAACGCGAGATCGCGATCTTCTTTTTGACTACCTGCTCAATGAAAATCTTCCGTTATTTATTTGAAACTAGCTGGTAAATAGAATGTTGTCGAAAATAAGATGCCGTTCTCGACGTAGACACAGCGGCAAAGATCTAAAAACTGGTATCGGTTCGATTCCAGAAAGCTCTTATTTGTTGTTTTTATAGCGAAGGGAAACCCATCGTGTGGCAGGTAGATTTTGACCTAGAAATTACGAGAATCAATAAAAAAGAATTAGTCATAAAATATTTACAGTGCTATACGCCATAACATTTTATCATAACAATATAATTTTGAAGTATCAAGGTAGAACCGATGGTAGCTGTTTTTTCCTAGAGGACAAAAACTGAAAAATTTAGGCCATGTCTTGAGTGGATTTAGGTGTACCCAAGTTAAATTGTGAACTGTAACATTAAACTAGAAAAATTTTAAGGATTATTCAACAGCAAGGAGTGATAAATGATGCTGAGATTATCAATGTCAGTACGTCTGTTCATTGAGTTTTTGTCTCTTAATATGTGGCACATTTCCAGGAAGGATCTCTTATAGAAATTATTCTCAGTTCCTAGAGACTTAATATTCTCAAAGTCGATTTGGTGGTTAAAAGAGGTAGAGTGGGTACTGAGAGCACAAGAGTTCTTGTTGCATCTGATATCACTTTTATGGCATATAACACGCCCTTTAAGGGTTCTCTTCGTTTGACCAATATACTTCAAATGACAGTCATGACAGGAATGTTATATACTACATTTGATTTCTCCCAAATATCTAAAGGTGTTTTGGTACGTAAAAAGAGATTTCCAACTGTTTTACAATTTTTAATGCCTATTTTAGCAGATAGCTCAGTGTCATCAGTGTCACTCGACACTGAGGAGTAGGCAGATTGAGACATTAGTGCCGAGAGACAGTTCTTGTATTTATTATACAGAACACGATACTGGTAACTTTGCCTGGTGGTTATAAGCGCGATGACTGGGTGGATTGAGTAGCTCAGAAGTCGCGTTCATGCCCACAGCCGGTTCCAAACCCGGATAAAAGAGGAGGGTTGATGAGCCAGGTTAGCATCCTACCCATTGTAAAAGAAAACAAGGCTCAAAGAACCGATATTAAGCCTCCGAACCAGACGGAACCTAAGATGATGAACCAAGCAAAGAAAAGGAAAACGAGAAGGAAAAATAAGCCCACAATCAGATTAGCAACATGGAACATACTTCTTTCAACAACAAACACCAAGAGATAATAGAAGAATTAATAAATAAAAACATAGACATTTGTGCAATCCAAGAAACCAAGAAGAAAGATAAAGGCCAAAGAGAATATAACCAATATTTCCTAGCATACAGTGGAGTGAATAAAGAAGAGCGAGCACAAGCAGGCGTAGGTATATTTCTCCATAAAAAATTTAAAGACAACATAAATAACTGCCGTTATATCTCCGAAAGAATAATACATATGAACATCACAATGGACTACCAAAAATTAAATGTCATATCTATCTATAGCCCCGAGGACTGCAAACCTAATTAGGAACGAGAGGCATTCTACGAACAATTAATTCTTAATTCTTATGGGTGACTTTAATGCACGAATCGGAAATAAAATAGTTCCAGGAGTAAAACAAAGATTTAATGAAAACCATGTCAACGCAAATGAAGAACTCATGGCTAATCTCTGTGCTTTTAACGAACTCAGAATCAATAATACATTCTTCGACTATATGATCCAGTATAAATATACATTTAAAAACTTCAGGGGGCATAAATCTATGATTGATTTTATAGTCACTAATAGAAAAATCCACCCAAAGCAAATTCTAGATATCCGAACTTTAAACTCGGCAGACGCAGGGAGTGAACACAAACTAGTACTAGCAAAGAATGAAAATAACACCAAAAAAAATTTTTCTACAAGAAATCAAAAAGGAAAAATTCAATATAGAATCACTGTGCAACGACTCTACAAGAGAAGTGTACCAAAGGAGGCTAGCACAGAAGATACAGCTGAAATAAATAGACGACATCGAAGATATAGACGCGAGCTGGGAGAAAATCAAAAACAACATTGAAGAAGCAACAACAGAAGCTCTAGGAAAACGCAAAGTCATACTGAACCAATATTTTTCTCGATATTACATATCATAACAATATATATATATATATATATATATAATATATATATATATATATATATATATATATATATATATATATATATATATATATATATAAAGCGTTCGACAGAGTTAAGTGGAGACACTTATGGCGAATACTAAAAGAAGTAGGCGTACCACAACATCTAATTACGCTTATAACCGAACTATATGAACACACTACTGGATCAGTTAAAGTACTTGACACACTTTCGAACGAATTTCATCCAGAACGGGGTGTCAGACAAGGATGTATACTATCTCCACAATTATTCAACATATATGGGGAGTATATCATGCGAAGAGCACTTGAAGGATGGGAAAAGGGCATCTCAATAAATGGTCATAAACTAAACAACCTACGTTTCGCAGATGACACAGCCCTTCTTGCAAATAGTCAAGCAGAGCTGATAGAACTTATACGACTGATCGAAAACGAAAGTCAAATATTTGGTCTGCAATTAAACATATCAAAGACAAAGATCATGATAGTGGATAGACTACACAACAATCATCCACACATAACCACAATTGACCGGTTCGAGGTTGTGAGCTCATACTTATATCTGGGATCATTAATCACAAACACAGGGTCATTACAAGAAGAGATTAAACGTAGATCTGATCTAGCAAAAGTTGCCACAGCAAAAATGACCAAAATATGGAAGGACTGTCAAATTTTAAGAACGATAAAGATGAGGTTGATCAACTGCTTAATATTCCCAATACAGACCTACGGATGTGAATCTTGGACTCTGAGACAATCGGAGAGAAGAAAGATAGACGCCACTGAAATGTTCTGTTGGAGACGAATGTTACGAATTCCTTGGACCGACCGCAGAACAAATAATTCAATTTTAAGAGAGCTAAAAGTTAGCCAACGACTCTCTAGTAAAGTCCATCTATAACAATTAAAATATTTTGGGCATGTTATGAGAGCAAACACAGAAAACATGGAAAGACTCATAATACAAGGAAAGGTAGAAGGCCGAAGATCACGAGGAAGATCCCCAACAAGATGGATAGATGAGATTAACATCTCACAAGAGTGATATTAATCTGAATAAAGTACAAGCCTGTGCATTAAGTGAACATTGTATTACAATGGGCCATACGCCTAACTATGATCAAACAGAAATATTGAGAAGGGAAAGAAATTACAACAAAAGACTGTTTCTAGAAATGTGTTTAATTAAAACTACACAAAACACCTTAAACAAAAGAGAAGACATTGAAAATCTTAGTGCTATATACAGTAATCTTCTTTTAAATAAAAGAATAACAATATAAAAGTTCTTAAAATTACGCATATGAAAGGGATTATTCCAAGTTCAAATGAGATAAAATTTATTTTTATTTGTATTTTTTCTTTCTTAAATACTTAGTAACATAAACTCTGTTGCTTGTTTAATAACTAATATTATATCAAAATTTGCAATGAAGGTTTGCATAAACATAGACACTTCTTCTATCAAACTCACCTAAAATAAATATAAAAAATAGAAGAGATATGGAAACCT